>VCJJ01002492.1:0-24355 GCA_024139415.1 Backusella tarrabulga | reverse complement strand
CCGTCCCATAATAAAATAAAAATAATTGATATTTGGTATTGAACATATATCCTTGCTTTGCAGTGTAACCTGGCATTTGGAAACATGAATATGGATCGAAGTACTGTTTCCAGTTTCCAAAGCAGTGCTAAAACGCCCATTGTAGCCGATAGGGCCAATATATTTTATGAGATGTGCAGCTTTTTCACAAGTTTTACTGTGATACCGTGTGCTGGGTTGATACCATAATCTTAGTTTCCATTGACCCTATTTTATTCTCATCAATCTTTTCTCAATAACTGTTCTCCCTTTTCTCATTAATTTGAATTTTTTTCTCATTTTCTTGAAAAAGACAGTAATACAAAAAATGAGTACATTTATATACATCTTAGTTTAGGCGTCACTGATTCTACCTTGTTTTATCTCTATCACATTGCTCATCAGCCTCATTTGTGTCAATAAACTTTGCTTATTTTGGATCAAGTTAATGATCTAATATTATACATTTTGAGCATGTCTGATTTTAGTATACATCAAGCAAAATTCAATTTTTCGTAGTAATAAACAAACGATTGTGTTATAGAATATCACAAATATATTACTTTATTTATTTCTATGTATGGATTTGATCATATTCTTCGATAGCATGAAATAAATGCAATGCGTCTGGCCTTTCAGCAGTAACATGTACATCCACCTCAAGTTCCTTCAAATAGTCCTCTGTAGTTGGCCCAATCGCGGCCACCTTGGCAGCTTGTATCATTTTAATGAAGCTGATGTTTACATTTTTATCCGATAAAATAAATTTGAGGCCCGAAGGGCTAAAAAGTACAAACCAATCCGAAGTGTGGGATTCGATACCGTTTATATGTTTTGATAGGCCAGCATGACCGCACGTCGCATAGCTTTGTATTTCTCTAAATTGAATGTCATTTTCTTTTAGTTTTTCGGGTATTAAATTGCGTCGTTTGTCGCCTGCTAAAAACAAAAGAGAGGGTGATCCGAGAAGCTTGGCTTTTTCAAGCATAGGACCAACGAGTGTGGCAGCATTGGGTGCAACCATCCAATGCTCAGGCACGTTTTTGTGCTCGAATAAGGTGGTGTTGCATAATTCTTTGGCGGTTTGGGGTCCAACAATAAACACAGGCAGTTTTTTCCATTCTTGGACAATACTTTGTTCGATATCCAATGACGCTTTTGATATGGCTTCGACAGATCTTTGAGAGGTGAGAATAAGTCCGCTTATTTTTTCGGCCGACGGACCTCTTGCAAAGAGCTCCTTCAAGATGGGCGTTGAGATAATGTCATGATCGAGTACTGGAATGAATGCTGGGGCATAATCACGGCTGATGCATTCGTCATTGTAGTCATCCTTGCTTTCTTTTTTTTCTTTAAACAGAAAAACACGCTTCATTGTTGGATGTTTATCCACTATTAGTGTTGAATTTTAACAGTGCAAGTTGTAATATCACTGTAAGAGAAGAAACAGCCGTGCTTCCTTTAAAAAATTGAAAAATTTGAATTTCAGCTCAAAAGGCTTTCTTTTTTTGTGCCATTAATAAAGAAAACCATTAAAGTTGCAATGTTTATTTTCATTCGTTAAATAAAGTTACACTTTCATTTCTAATGCTATCTTTTGAACTTTTATTGTTACATTTATATTTTCATAGACCAGATGGCCTTATTATTTCTTTTAATCAAATAATTAAACGCGTCCAACGTTTAGTTTTTGTTCTGGGTCCTTTAATAACACATTATTGATTAATAAACTTTCAATTTGTTTGGTTTCTATATCGAGCTCTTGTAGAAGATCTTCTTTGGCGTCAAAGTATGCTTCACTTCCTGAATTATTATTACTTTCATTTTGATACAGATTGAACGATGACATTTTGATTTCAATTTGTTCGAGCTTATTGAGAAGTGTCTGGTATTCCTGTATTGAAATCTGTTTCATCTTGCTGTTATCCGTGATATCCGTTTCCTCGTGGACTTCAACTTCATTTCTATTTTCTCCACATTTGTTAGTGGATTGTTCATTTACAATTGTTGGCACTGCAACGGTATCTGACATTGTGCCTGGAGTTGTATAATGACGTGTATATTAATAATAGTGTCAGATATGAAGACCACAAATATGAATTAGCTTTTTATGAATCTATCTCTATATACCTGGCGAAATTAAAATGAAAGCGTAACCTTCTTTCTCTAATTCTTTAGATTTTTCTATTGCTGGCTTGTAACCTTGCAAAGCGCTTTTTGAGTACCATATTTTTGCAAACTCTTTATCAACATCAACTCCTATTCCATTCTCAAAAAAAGTCCCAAGCTTGAATTGGGCCTCTTTATTATTCCGTAAAACTGCCGCCTGTGGGTAGCACTTCATTTCAAGCTTTCGAATTTTAGTAGCCTTCCTACGACCAGTGAGACCCTCTCTAAGATACTCCAAAGCCGTTGTGCTACCATTCTCCGCAGCTGTCTTATACCATTGAAAGGCATATGGTTTATTTTTGAAACCGAGGTGGCCCCTTTCAAACAGTTCACCTATCATTCTTTGAGACTCTCCGTGGTTCTTTTTGCTCAATTTATACACTGTGACCAAAGCTCCTTCATACCAGTTGCAGAGATAGCATTTATTGGCAATTGAAAATAAGCACTCAATGTTACCACTCTGTGCTTTTTCTAAATCTATATTGCTGATATTAAACGATTCTCCTGAGCTTTTATGTTAGAATATCTCGTTTATGTTGCTTTATAATCCTACTTTTTTCATTTAATTTTAAGAAGAAAACGGGGTCTGGTAAACGTCTCTGAACTCGTTTTATGAAATCCATTAAGTAGTGAGTATGTGATCAAAAGAGGAGTAAAAAAAAGAAAAAAATAAACGTAATAAACAAAGACCTTTTTATATCGCGATTGATCAACAAAAAATATAAAAAATAAGGACTATGGACCTCACGCTACAGTTGATTGTTGCCAATAAAAATATTTTCTCACCGCATATTGAATCCGGTAATTTTTCGATCAAATCCATCCTAACAATATAATCATTAAGATTATCTATTTATTTTCTCACAGTGTGTGAACATGAAACTTTTTAATCGATCAATTGATGCACATTTGAAAAACATTGGAATAAAAAAAGGAGATAATAACCATAAAGTAATTTGCCATAATTTTCAATTGGAAGATTCTAGGTAAATGTACGATCTTTATTTATCGCAGTTTCAAATTTATATTCATAAAACCTGTTATATACAAACTGTAAACATCCATCATAATAAACGCCTTATCTGAAGGCGGTTGGTCAAACAATCCTGTGTAGTTTACTTTTCCAGTTTGCGGGTATAAACTGCATGTTTATATTATAAAGTCACTCGCAGACTTAAGTGGGGAAGTTGGCATTCAGGTCCATACAACGAACGGCCTATTTTTGATCCTTTGAATAAGAAGTACGGTATATATAATAGTAAGTCATGATTCTAACCGACTTTTTACAATTCTCCCTTTGGAAATCAAACTGGCTATACTGTTAGTATATATTGCGATTTAAAAAAGTCTTCCAGCTACAACGCGATATGTCAAAAGGGAGAGAAGAAATATATTATTCTTTTTAGACCATTCTATAAAAAAACTAAATTATTTACTGAAGATCAACATCTAGAGGTCAGGACCAACAGACCAATTTTAAAGGGTGATTTTTAGGTACCTCTCAAAGTATAAAACCGTTAGATACAAGTACTTTAATACAGTTTAATAGAAGCATTCTTTTATGAAAGGGTACTAGGTTGCTGCAACCATTAGATTAGGCATTTATGTGTTAATACTTTTATAAAGCAAAAATATGTTTTAAAATTTTATTACATCTATATAAACCCTACTGGAAGAGTTGAATTTGATATCATTTTTGTGTTCACAACATGCCTAAATATTTGTTAAATAAAAGGAAGACTCGTTTGGACAGAAGTAACTTTTTTATTTTTTTATTTATGGGATCCTGTGATCAGTTAGTTGTTGGCATATGAGGATGTCAAGGTACTGACACTCTCAGCGACTGCTTTCCTTTAAAAAGTGTTTAACTACTTTATTAAATGAGTAGTTTTGTCAATCACGTTGGTTTTAGCTCTCTTATTGGATGTGCATATCAACAGTAGTTATATTTTTGGTCATCTCAGCAAACCGCATTGTCGAGTAAATCTATTTTAAATTAATGACCAAAAGTAGATGTTGTCGGACTCGAATAATTGTAGGAGCAGAAATCCGGAATGCTTCTTTTTTTTTAAGGTTCTGGGGGACATACTCACTGCATCCAAGTAGCGTTATACCTTCCAACCAAATCAGATATCGTTTACATGCCACCATACCATCATTTTTTTTTAAAAGATAATGATTAAAAGATGACTTTATTCATATAAACACCCTTACGACGAGATATCCATTCAATATATATTTTTTGCAAATAGCATGTAAAATTCAACAGTAATAGCCACCCACATCATTTCACAATAGAAACGTACATTTAAAATAACCAGCGCTGAGTATTAAGGTTCCCCTTTTTTCAAGGAGTGCACAAAACTTTAAAACTGGTTTATACTGAGTTCGTAAAGTGCTTTTGTATAACTTTAATCTATATTATACAGATGATTTTAAAGCTTAACTTAAGCTTTTTATTGAACGTTTCGGTCGATAGCGTTAGGATATATTCAACGTTTTATAAGGTACGAGCTATGGATGTACTACAAATATTACCAACCTATATATATATGTATTCGAAGACTATTGTTATGGAGATGGAAGTAAATTTAACAGATAGACCTGTACATAAAAAACTGAATACCGACTGAACGATAGCACTCGGCGATTAGACGCTTTTGTTCCGTATTCATAAACAAATGCAGATATATAATACAACCGTGTGCTGAAAAAAAATCTAGAAATAAAGAAATGTGCAGAGTGAAACGAAATATAAATAAATATTCAAGATTAGCCACACTTGGTTTGAAAAATGCTTCATTTCTATTTCACAATAGTCTTTAATCTTCTTTTTTTTTTTTACAAGTCCCATCATATCATTAAATTAATCTGTGTAATATACCTTTGTAGTTAGTTTTTTTCTTTCTCTTTTTAAGATTGTATAGGAAGTATGTTTCTCAAATACCAGCAGCTACATAGGCTCCGTACTGCCTTTTTTTTTTAAAAAAAAGAGATTGAATACTTTATATGTCGCATTTTTTATTAACAAGTGAAATTCCAAATTTATACAAGCTTCTGTCAATATGTTATCCTAAGTTAGTCATCGCACAACTCAGATGCTTCGGTGGGCTGATTTTATTTTACTCATAGTATCTTGGGTAATAGATGACATAAATTGTGAGATGATGTGATCATTTTTACCAATCAACAAGTCATCTTACGTGAGTGATTATAATGGATCTGTAATAAACAAAAGCAGTTGATTATTCTAGAACCAAGGCGACTTTTATAAATCGAAATTGATATGATCCCATCTCTAAAGTACATAGACCTATATTTCGAGAGTTAATAACTTGTAAGACTGCTGTTCATTTTTATCATTTCGCTATGCACACAGGAGTAAAATTATATTTAGGATTTTTAATGATTTAAAACAATAATAAACGTTGTTTACTGATTAGATATATGTATGACTCTTAGTTTTTTTTATCAAAAAAGCTTGTATGGAAATTACATAATTATACCAATATTTTCAGGCACGTGAAATGGATCGACAGCACCAAAGTAAAATGTTTATCCTGATACATTATTGTTTTTATACATGTTGAAAGGTTAGAGGTTCAAAGTTAAACTACAAAGTCCCTCTTTAGTAATATCGTTTCATTTTAGAAATAGGTATCTAATCCTTTCGTAATTCAAGAATGGTATGTAATAACATGTAATAGTAGATTTAAAATCTTCCATGTTCACAAATATAAAGCATCAACTCAATGTGTACACTTTTAATTCTCTCAACTTGGTAAACTCATACACCCAAGAGATGGAGTTATAATAATATAATCTAGAAACGATAAAAGTAAAAAAAGAGAACAACTATGACTTAATAAACGTGTCCATTACTGATGATCGCTCAAGGTTGCCAAATAAAGGCGGAGTTGGTGGGTTACTCTTGCTAAACGCGTGTTTGTACAGCTCTTATCTACATTTAGGTCATTTTATGGTAAAAAAACTCCCATGCAGCTCACCTAAAGTTGGTAATAATAATCCTTAGAATGATCAAAATGAGCTATCCCTGATTTTTGTTTCTCCCTTCCCCATACACAAACTCGCACCTATGGATTATTCTAAAAAAGAAGAGAAAGATAAATAGAAGAAAGGAACACATTATTCATCACTACTTCTATCACTATGCGCAAATAATTTATATTCAGAACGGGGGAATATATAAACACAACTCATAAATATGTGACACTTTTTATCGTAATAACAACACCAGTGTTTGGCTTACATTTTGTTATTCATATACGTAACACCTACAACCACATAAACCTCTATCCAGTACAATCCAAATAAGGATAAAAGGCAACAAATCAAGAGCAATCCATCAGAATCACTGATTTATATATAACAAAAAGTCAGCATGTTGTGGGTATATATTTGCATTTGATTTGTACACATTATTTATATTGAGAAAGTTATAAAAGTAGCTTACACATAATATAAATATATATTTTTAACTTATTTACATATTATTGTTGCTATTGTTATATTTTTAAAATGCATCAAAGATTTTAATTATATATAGACAACATAAGGGACCTTTGGTGTTTGAAGTTTGTAGGAATAGGTATAAACAATGATAACAATATGTAATATGTAAACATTACTTTGCTATAACACAAAATAGGATACCAGGCAGTAAAAAGTAATAATAAAAAACAACAAAAACAAGTTCAGACATCATTTGTTTTTCTACACTTTCATCATATTGAATAATGATGTACACATAGAGGAGCCCTCAACCAATGTGCATCTTGTGTTTATAAACTTTCTGGTTTTGATTTTCAAAGTCAGTCGATTGAGCCCAGTGCTTTTTGTTAATCTCTCTTACCGTTTACTTTTTAACCTTCTCTCTCTCTCTCTCTCTCTCTCTCTTTTTTTTTTTCTTTCTTTCTCTCTCTTTCTCTCTTTCTCTCATTTTATTTTCTTTTCTTTCTTTTCCATCTAATATACCTTATTTCCATTGTTGTAAAATTACATATATAAAAAATATAAAATATAAAAAATGCCACATTCATCATCCACTACTGTAGTTACTAACGCAACAAATAATAAAGACAATGTACCACTTTTTTATGGATTGGCTACACCCACTACTTTGACAGATAAGGATAGGTTTGCTTTATCTTCTCCAGCAAACTCACCCGTCGAGCTTGCACCTCTTGTTGATATTTGTGATTCAGTGGGTAAATAAAAATACACAAATTTAAAAAAATAAAAGATGATAGATGTGTTCCTTTTATGTTAAAATTAACAAAATTAACAGACAACAGACCTCTTTCACCTGACTCCCCAGAACAAAAAGGTTTATCTCTTGTTCAAGATGACCGTTTTCAGCCTCTGCCATTGCCATTTCACAATAAGGAAAAGCAAGGTTTGGTCATCTCGTCATCACCACCACCACCAGCTTTTTTGGAACCAACGCCACAGTTCGACATTTATTCATCCAGCCGGCTTCCACCTACACTTGAGACACTTTTTAAGAATAAATCAATAAATGTACAATATCAGCTTCAGAGAGACACGATACCCACGCTTCAGATACCCGTTCCTCGCAGATCAACCATGATTTACCAACAAACCAATCTCATAGCATCACCAGCATCAGTTACCAAAGTAACACCAGAAAAAGTCATCAACACGTCTCCTTTATCATCCCCATCTTCTATTTCGTCTTCTTTGGCTTCTACATCAGAACTCAGCTACCTTATGTCGCCTACTATGGCGGCTGCTTCCGCTTCTGCAGCTGCTTCTGCCAGTTTTCATCATCCGGGATCCCAAGTAGCAGAGTCGCTCTTGAGAGTTGTTGGTGGTCATAATGAAACAAGAAATATTAGTTTGGACTCTTTGAGCAGCTCCCCTGAAGAAGATAAATTTCGATTCATGTCCCCTACCGGAACGGATCCTTATTCAAAAACGTGTATTGATCAAAACATGTTTTTAACAAAGAATTCACATATTAAGCGACCTCGCAATGCATGGATACATGTAAGGCTAAAACAAAAAGAAAAATAAACATGTATCTGTGTACTCATTTTACTCTCTATTTAGTTCCGTTGTCATTACGGTCAAGCTTTAAAAACCCAGGACCCAACACTTAGAGCCGAAGAAATTTCAAAGTAAGAATAAAACTAAATATATTGAATCAAAATACACATGGTTATTAATAATGCCTTGGTTCCTTTTCTTTATTTATAAATTCTATTTCTTCTTTATTTGTATTGTCATTTATTATAGACGTGCTTCACGCCGTTGGTCCAAGTTGTCAGAAAATGAGAAGAAACCATGGCATGATCTTGCGGAGCAAGAAAAATTAGCGCACAGAGAAGCATTCCCGGAGTATCGTTATTGTCCACGTCGTTCCAATGCACCTTATTCCCCACCAAAGAGATCTCGAACTGATGAATCTGATATTCACCCTAATAAAAAGAAGACATCAGTAAAGAGAAGAACAAAGTAAAGAAAATCATTTTATAAATACTACTACTCAACAAACAAGCACTTCTTTGATATCCAAACACACACACACATATATACACACACAAATTTCAATTATATACACACGCACGTATACACACATGTTTATTTTATTTTATTTTTATTATTATTATTGTTGTTCCGTTTGGCATTTTATTATTTTATTGCATTTTGTATTGCTTTCCTTTTCTTCACTTCCTTTTTCTTATATATATTTGAGTAATGTGAGACGAACATGTAAATTCTTTTTTTTTTTTATTACTAACATTTTTTATTTTCTGTTTTTTATGAAAAGATTTGCTTTTGTTGTTTTTTTATGTCAAGAAAAATAAAAAGAAAATAAACTTATGTGCCATGCCCATTCTCCGATGTAAACGAATCATTTTTTTAGACTTGTACAACAGCGTTGTATAACACAAAAAAGAAGCACAAAATCAAATCACTTTTTTAAATAAAGAGTAGCAAAAAACTAAATTATCTTCCACTCATTTCCAACACTCTAATTTAATAAGAACGGAAGAGCAATAAGAAGTTATAATTTATTTTTAGGAAAGATAACTATTTAGATTACATAAAAGGCAATCCCTAAGTTCTATTATTCACAATATTGTCACGCCCAGTTCTTTTGTTTGTGTACTACACAGGGTGGAGTTGAAAACGTTCATGCCGAGTCCGAAGTAAAGAGCTCGACAGTTATCATCCTATTTATTTGTTTACTATTCTATTTACTATAATAAAGCGTACATTTGGAATAATAAAAAAAAAGGAAAGAAATAAAGAAAGGGAGGTTTATATTGCATTAACTGATAAATGTACAATAAAAAAACCTGTTATCCTTTTAATAACAATAATAATTATGACAGGTGTGACAAGACAATAGAGACCATTAAAAACAAAAACAAAAACAAAATACAATATCAATGTCATATATATATATGATCAAGGGCATGATAGAATGGCCAAAACGCACGGCCAGTCCTTTTATAATAAGAAGTGCCTCGTTTTTCTTCACCATGGCACCGTTTATTATGTGCTGTGTTTAAATTCCCGTCTTTTTTTGAAAAAAAAGCCATTTCTGCAAGTCAACTTTGTTTCAAGACTGAATGATAACAAATCATTATTTTAAAATACGTGCACTCACAAAATACACACCAAGACCCAATTAGAGTTTATTTGTTTTTCTGAATTAAAAAGAGAAAAGACCTCCCTTTTTGGAGTGTAAAGTCCGAATGGTGATTTGGTATTGTTTTTTTTAATTTATGAAAAACAATCCTTATTGTTCTTCTGAAATCTGACATATTTTTGACTATTTGCTGTTAGTAAAAGGCAGTTTAGTAAAAGCAGTAAAAAGTATTAAAAACGTTTCATCTTTAAACTCTTCATTGTCATTGTTTAAAGAAGTCAAAAAGTAAAAGTAAAAAAAGATCATCTTGCTGTATCACGTTGCGGTAAATCGGGGCACCACACTAAAAGCAATTGTACAAAAAAAAAAGCAATCCACAATAAACGGGATCTCATTTGTTATTCACCCTCAAATCAATCATATTTTTTTTTAAAAAAAAATCCTGTTTATTGAGTTTTATCACGATGTATTTTTAGTTAAATATTTATCTTCTGGTTTAGTACACAAAGACTTTCATAAATCTCGTGAATGAGATATATATTTCTCGGATGCTTATCGCCTTTATAAAAATGATAAAATAAGATAATATAAAATGTGGTATTCTGTATTAAAAGATGTGGAATTAAAAAAATTTGTTACACTTGTCTTACAAAGACATGTGCTGATGTTATGATCATGGTATCTTATTGTTAAAACATGTCCTACTTTTTCATATGTTACAGAGAGTCAACTTATTAATTTTGTATTGCAATATCAGATCAAATGAGAAGGGGAGTAATGTTAGTAGAAAGTTTTAATAAAGTTTAAAACAAATATTGTGCTCTTTCTTGTAAAAGTTTCCATTTTCTACATCCATCTAATTATCAGTGAAGTGTATTCAAAGAGATCTGTCACCTCCGGTTAGGCATATCACCTTGTAGCAATACTTTACTTTTTACGTCTAGGCTACTTTTTTTTTTGCCTTTCCCATTAAGGTGAAATGCGTATCACTATAATAGATCTCGAAAGATAAGTAATAGATTGAACAATTATTTAAACTTTTATTTCCGGTTGCTACCACCCAAATAAGTTGTAAAAAGTGTTTCTCGTTATCTATAGCAAGTCTAAATAGTGAATTTGTTTAACTAAGTATATAGTGTTCCATTATCTAGGCAAAACATTGTTAGTTCAACTACTACTAACATTTTATATATATAAAAAAATTGTGTTAGTTAAAAGAGATTATTTTAATAAAGTATCAAGATACCCAATGCTAAGTGCTACAAGCTAGTC
The DNA here is from genome assembly GCA_024139415.1 of Backusella tarrabulga. NCBI lineage: Eukaryota > Fungi > Mucoromycota > Mucoromycetes > Mucorales > Backusellaceae > Backusella > Backusella tarrabulga. The sequence goes on along the minus strand of VCJJ01002492.1, from coordinate 13,254 downwards.
AATTTTGCTCTTTATGATGATTCCCTATTAGTTTGTTTTGTTTGTTTGTTTATTCAAAGTGGTATTTCTCTACACCTTCTAAATATATTAAAGTTTTTAAATATCACCAAAAACAGAAGACACCTTGCAGATTTACCGTTAAATCTTGAATAAAAAGCAAGTGGTCTCTATTAGCGAATAGTAGCCAAGAATTCCACCTTTTCCTCCAAATATTCAATTATACGTCATATTTGTTATTGTTTTACAATCTAAATAATGATTTTCCCTGGGCTGCACCAATAACCACATGATGCTTCTACGGTTGTATCATCGAAATGCGCTTTCGTATAGTATATTTAGTGAGGTAGTGAACCAGCAAGTAGATGTTAAGAATATGTCATTTTTTTATTATATTATTCTACAGTTAAAAATTTAAACGAAGTTCTTGATTGATTTCTTTAAACAGGTCAACACCATTTTCCTTGTAAACCAAGCGGCAGTTCAAGTCCTCCTCTTCTTTTACTTTCTCTTGCTGCTTTATACTCTTTTCTAGTGCATCACAATAGTTCTGGTATTTTATGATTTCATGAAGAAGATACTTGGATCTAATTTCCCAATTAGCCATAGCCTTAAAGTAGTTATTACATTTGCCAGGGAACTATGTAGCAAGTTAGGATAAAATGAAATTATATTTTCTTCGTGTTACCTTGATCAGCATTTTTCCTTTGACATCACGATGATGATTAATTTCACTGTTTAGATTATTAAGGTGCTTTTGGAGTTGAATATGTTGTTCTTTTTCATTAAGTGTACTTGAAACCATGGTAGCAGATGGTGGAATCCAGTTATTAATAAAAACCGAATCAGGATCCTTTGTAAAGCTACTTCCACTGTATTTTCCACTGTAATGTGCATCTAGATTCATTACAACATCTGCAAGGCAGTCGCCCCATCCATATTCCATGTTACTTACACCGCCTGGCAATGGCTCTTTGCTCTTGCGTCCAGCCCAATAATTACATGTAGAAACCCACTCACGTAGTTGATCTGCAGATGCTGTTTGGAAAAGATAAACACCACCATCAGATTGTTGTATTGCGAATACATGGGGTCTCTGTCGGTTATATCCAGGTGGTGGTAATGGGTTTGATAGTGTATGATTTAAATTGAGTGAGCCCATTAACTGTGAATGCGCCTGGAATAATAATAAAAAAAAATTAACCACTTGTTGTATACGCATACCGTAATTACACTTACACTCCATTTTCCATTTTCTACTACACCACCAAAAGAGAGGGAATTTTGTTGTCTATTGGATCGATCTGAGAAATCGAGGTACAGATTTGAGTGTCTAAATCCTGCGCGACGATCTTCATTTGGGTTGTTTTGTAAGGAATACATTCGAAGTTCGCCATGGCTTCCGACCTCCAAAAAGCATTCTTTCCATTCGCGGTGCTTGGCTTTTTGAGATGCACTTTCAAGTAAGTGCTTTCGTAAAACGACACCTTCTTTAAAATAGGGAGGTTGGCTTGAAAATAGCGATGCATCCTGTGTATTCATGTATTGCATCATAGAATGTGACATTGGAGAATTGAGACTTGTAGGAGATCCTAGTCTGGAATTGAATGATGTTCCTGAGCTAACTGAGGAAAAGGAATTTCTTGAAGGTGACTTGAGAGGTGGGCTTAGGGGTCCATTATTACTGATTGATATACGAGACTAAATATAATGACAAGTGTTTAGAAAGTATTTCTTTATATATATATATATATATTATCTAAAGTGAAATAAGCTATTACCTGATTGTCTAGAATTAACATACTTTCTCTACCTGACTTGTTTATAATTGAATTAACTCTTCTTTTTAATCCAACAACTCGTTTATTTCCAAGCAAACTAGCTCTTTTTGTCAAGGCTGGTTTTCCTGAAAGTGGTTTCAAGATTTGATATTGTTTGACAGAAATATACATGTCCTACATTAAAATAGGTTTTTAATTTTTGTCTTTCTTTGATGGATGGATGGAAAATACTATATAAAACTTACTTTTAAATAAGCTTCGACTTCTGCTTCCCAAGCCTTATTTACCCCTTGCCCTTCTTTATATTGGTCATGAATGGTAGACATTGTATTATCAAGAAACTGTGAACGTGTCATTCTTGGGTGATTTCCTTGTGCGACATGCAAATCTGTGTTTAGCAAAAGTAATGAATAGACAACAGCATAAACAATATCCACGTTTCTAAATATACAATTCGAGTTACAATCCCAATAGCGATGTGCAAAGGATTCCAGAATACGGTCAATCTGCTGGGCTTCTGCTTTAAAATACAGCTTACTACAAAGTTTTCTGTAGAGCACCAATAATAAGAGTGGCTGTTAGCTCATAATCATAAGAAAAAAAAAGCTCATGCTCACCTGAAGGCACTTTCTAGTCTCATACCAGAAAACTCAAAGTAATTCATATACGATTTTAGAACTGCTGATCGGAAAGGTTTTCTATAGTAGGAATGAGTATTTGTGTACATGCATAGTAACCAAGATCACCATGCTGATGGTTTTTTTTAACATTACCCTTGACCCAGCCATTCAGCCATTTTGCTTCGTTCAACCACGCTTTCATCTTCTTTCCACAATAGAGCAGCAGTATTTTTAACTTCTTCTTCATCAGACACGAGATCGATAGATATCTTAATTCCAACATCCCTAGGATCCTTTACTGTTACCTTATCAAGGTTGTCTGTATTCCAAACATCATCCAAAGACTTTGAAAAGTCGCTTGAAAAACTAAATGTAGGCATTTCCTTGGTAGAAGCTTCACTAAAACCAGACAACAATTTCTCGGCTTCTTGGCGGAGTGCAAGCTTATCAGGTTCAGATAGTTCCTCTTCTTCTTTCTTTTCCTTCTGGATATTCTCCTTGTCAGCTTTGTCCATTTTATTATTTTCGGCATTGATCATTTCTTTAAACACACTAGTACTTTTATTTTCAACATTGTCTTGATTGGAGTCTTTTACTGTATTCTCTTCTACTTTTTCATTTTCTTCCTTAGATACTGCATTCTGTATAATTGATTTAAGATCTACCACTGTAATTTGACTTGATGGTCTACTTTCAGGCAAATTCAATGGTATGGGCTGTGTAATACTTTTTTTCCTACTGCTATCACTGTATCGTTTCCAATTTAACATTGATTTGGCAATATCATCTGGTGGTGGCCGACTTTTGCGATATGAACTTCTCTTTGTATTAGGTGAAGAAGTCTGCGATATACTAAGAACAAGACCACCAGCACTACCGAAATGTCCACCGCTTAAACGTTTAGAGAGTGTTTTGTATTTTTCTTCTTCTTTTGCAATGTCATCTTGAGAGAATCCTGTTGCATCGACAAAGGCGTCATCATCGTCATCGCTTTCGTTGTCATCTCCCACGGGACTACTCGTGATAATAAGTCCATTTTCGTTTATTACTTCTTCAATAACATCGTTGATTTCGTCGTCAGTGGAATCATCATCATCAATAGCTGATGCTACTGTATTGAATGAATCAATACTTTCTGATACAGAGCTGATCGAATTCGCTAAAGAGGTCGCCGATTTTGGATCCTCCATTGAGTATATGGATTCCTCGCCTCCAAAAGTAGAATAGATAGAATAGGACCCGGTTGATTTTCTGTTTGAAGCATCAGACATATTGGTAGCCTCTTCAAAGGATGCCAGTAATGAATGAGACGATTTTTTTTTGCAGGGAAGCTTTGGGGGCTGCTGTTTAATGATATACTCTTCAGGTACATTGGTAAACTGTGTTACTGTCGGTTGTGATATAGTACGCATTCTTGTAGTGGATGGTGGTGGTGGTGGTGCAAGTGGTATATTGATATGCGTTTTGACTGTATTAGCCGGTCTTACTTTTGGTAAGTCATTATTTAAGGTACCATCTACTGTCTAAAAAGGATAGACAAAATGAATTTGACTGTTGCACTAATTTAATTGGTATACTTTATTTTTTTTAACCTTTTGCTGCTTCTTCCAAAAAAGTTTTCCGAATCCCTTTGTGGACTAAATGAAATTGTCATTATTATTTTTATACATTTATAATAATATAATAATGGTATTTTAATAATATTAAATATTAATATAAAAGAGAAAACATAGCGCATAAAAGAAAATAATGAGTAAATCAACAATGAAATTTAAAATTAAATCACAATCATCTTACTTTCTTACTGTCTGTGCTTATGCTCTGCTGTAATTCTATTGTTTCTTTTTTGGGTTTTTGTGAATTCCATTGTTCATACCTTTCAGCCATTCCTAGAACAGACTCGTATTTAGGTTTCGAAACTGGAGGAATTGCTGAAGAATTGGTACGGATGGAATCGATGAATCCTCTCTTGGATTCATAAAGCCTTGTCGCTGAATTTAATGGCTGCTTTGAGTTATTAGGGGGTATTATACGAGAATTAGGTAACATATTAGAAAAATAAAAAGTATAATATTAAAATAAATAGTAGTATGAAGTAATAAAAAAAGTAATATTAAAATATAATTAAGTAAGTAAGAAAATAAAGATCAAGAAAAGGGCATTCTTCTCAAATAAAAAACATGTAAAAATATCGTTCTTTTTTTTCACATTCAGCATAAACTCGTGTAACTCAAAAAAGCAAAGCTAATATCATTGTTTTGGGTTGTTTACACATGCTGCCTGTTTCACACACATTCTATTTCCTTGTTCAAGGCATTTTGCTTATTGTAAAGTTATTAGATGCATTATTAAACAGCCTTGTTATTCAGCTATCTCACTTGTAGTCAGTGCATTATAAATAAATGAATTCGTATATACAAAGTCAAATGATCAGCGATAAACTCACTATCATTTAAAGATATGCTTGTGTTTTTATTAAACCAATCACAGTAGAGCATTTTATTATCTATTGATCAAAGAAAACTAATTGGATTCTATTTATTACAAATGCCTTAAGGAGTAAAGAAAAGTAGCTGATTCCTTCTTAAGTATAAACCTTAAGTCGAATTTATTATAGACTCTAAATTGCATATATACAAGTGTCTGAAGCGGTTCCTATAAAATTACAAAAAAGAAAAAGATGTGATTTTCTTCACATATGTCAAGTTTCTCTCCTCAATAATGAGAACTTACATGGCGACTGGATGAATGTCAGGAAAATTTAATTTTTAACAACGGCAAAACAAAAGAATGTGTAATTCCTAAAGCATAGAATTAAGGTTTGATTATATAATTTTATTAATGGCGAAAAAATGAGATAGGCTGTCACTGGCGCTGTAAAAAAATGGTTGTTATATTAAAATAAATGGAATAAACAAAAAAAGAATAAATACAAAGTAGTTTGGAAGTGAAAAGGAGGCAAATAAGTTTCACTAGTGAGTTAATGAAGGAATAATGAAGGAAGACTTTTAACAAATGCATGTATATAAGAATGATATATAAAGTTTAAATCTGCCGTCTCTATTAAAAAGCGTGGAAACAATTGTTTTGAAGAAAATGACAGAAGGGTGTCACACAGATGAATCTGTACTACTTGTAGTGACAGATGGAAGATCATCATCTTGGAAAGTATTTTGAAGACGAAGATTCTCGACTTGAATATGCTTTATGTAATCAATAGCATGTTGTAATATATCTGCTCTGTTTGTATTCCTATCGCTTTTCTGCGGTAATGTGCTTACTAAATTGTTGAAGGGGTTGTTCTAATTGATTAAAAAATGGTATATATTATATATACCTTTATTCTTACCATTTTATCTCTTCTTCTTCTTCGCTCGACCCTATTGTGAGTTTTTCTTCTTTGGATAATACGATGCATCATTGTATCGCAGTCGAGATTATTTCGATTAAGAATGTTGATACCGTTGACAACAATGTTAATGTTTTCAGGTATTTCAGGCATATTTTCATTCCTGGCTAGAAGCCGTTCCATTGACTCCGGACCATACACAATCATACGCTCATGGAGTGGGTGTTTTGATTTTCTTTCAGAAATAGACATTGGTATTATTATTTACTAGGTGAGAGCAAGAGAAAATGAATTGCACCCGCAATGGCCATTTTATAGCAAAAATCGGCCCTTCAATGTATTACATAATGACAGCCCTCTTCGTTTCATGATGAAACTTTTTATTATGTAATTCCGAACTGTAAATGAATGCCCCCAACGTCGTCCTTAGGTAATCCAATCAACTCGAGGAAATCACTCTAATAAAACAAGGTTTTGAAAGTAACGGCTTAATGGAAACCCCCGTATTAGTAAACTGAGTGAAACAAGCAAAAGTAAATTACACAATCGTATGATATCAATATCTAATCGCTGATAAAAGTGCACTTAATGACTAGTTATATAGTTTGATTTTTTTTATTTACTTTTAACATCCCTCATGTTATCATTTTATCTCTGTGTTCGACCCTTGTTGTTATATTCAGTTAAGAAATTCATTTTCTTTCTTTTAAAGATACCCTAGCACTCGCATATGAAAACAAGGTCTTGTATAATAAATACAAAAATTTAGATTAATTTTAAAAGCAGGATTGGGTTATCAACTTCTGATGTTATTATCAATCATTGTTATTTAATAAGGCTGGAGTGAATCATGTTAGAATTTGACGAATTAAGAAATTTAAATTTATGGAGTAGTATTACATTCGAGAGCTCGTCCCTTTGCTAAAACGGCCAGTTAATTTTCATCTTCCTTTTTATTGAAAAAAAGGCGACCCGAATAGTTGATAACAAAGTATGATGAGCAATATAATAAATATAACATCAAAGAAAAATTCTATATATATATATACAAAATTTGATGTAGATATGTTTTAGCAAGTATACCAGCTTCTATTGATTTTTGAATCTCTTTAGCTGAAATAATATTTCCCTACACTATGTGGGAACTAAAGGAAAATGAGAGTACCACACAAGAACATATTAAGGGAAAATGAAGAGGATAGGTATTTCTGGTTGAGTTGGGATGATTATAAAATGAATGTGTATGGAAACCCCATTTATCTTTTTTACGCTTCATAAACTAACCATTTGATAATACAATAAAATCAATATTAATTTATTTACATAATACTTCGATAAACATTTCTTATTGACAATGAAGTATAGTTTTCACAACGATAAAAAAGAAAAACAATATAGAAAAAACTGCACAAGCCTGGATTACCAGTTTAATGCCAGGTATTATCCAGTTTTTTTCTTCTAAAATAAAGCATAGCATTCTACAGTCTATCTTTTCCAATATAGTGTATAGAATCGACATCTGTTAATAACTCGAATTCTCTCAGAATTTTCTTGTAGAGCGCAAAGACAGTGGCTGTTAGATTCGGATCAAATGCTCGCATCAAACCGAGGTAAATGATCAGCCATCATTTCCGAAAGATTTATTTAAAGCTCAATCATGTATTTTTTTTCTTTTATATAAAACGTACTACAAAGGCCATGTTTTGTTTTATCTGTTTTTAGCAATTTTTTTCGGCCGATTCTACAAGTTAAACTATAGTATTTTGTAGAAATGTTTTTAAACTCTATGAATGGCGAACCATGCATTGTGGGTACTTTTTTTGTACTCTGTAGTAACTATTTTCGTACCCCTTGATCCGAATAGTAGATGGATACACAGGCATTGTAGCATGCCTTTTTTAATACTTCTGTATGTGTAACTGGTTGGTTTGTCAGCTTTGGCTATGGCCATCCGTTTTAAGGTTCTTCCGATAAACACAAAAATGCACCTCTGAATTTTCCGTTTATCGTAATCCAAATACCTTTAAATAGGAAATGTCATTTACCACAACAGTTCAAGTGAACCTATCAGTTGATGTTTGTACATCTCCTTTTTGTTTGCATATGTTGATCATATCATATTTTGAGGATGAGAGATGTTACTATTAGCAATCTTTAAGTATTGTGATCGTGAAATTTTAACTCAATTGAAATAACGGTAGAAAATGCTGAGATAAAGAAGAAAAAAAAAAGCTTCATTAAAAAACTGATCGTTTTTCTACCAAGTTTAAAAAAAATAGTTACACTGAAGGTCAGAAAGCTTATTGTTGAATTTAAGCTTTTTAAGTGAAATGATCAAATTTCATTTTTTATTAAATGTGCTCTTCCATTTTCAATTTTAAACTCTTTTGGAAAATATCAGCCAGAAAAAATCTTTTTTTTTTTGATCTGGACAATGGACTTTTTTCTCTCTCTAAAGGCCGGTTGGACGGACGAATAAGCAAAACTGAGATCAAACACTAGTACTACTTTTATATATAGCAGGCACACTACCAATTCGTTTAATGCGCTACTCGGGAATAACCGTAAACCATCAGAATAGATCTGTTATTTTTTTTATAGACAGAAGTTGCTATTTTCAAGATTATAGGCGTGAGAACTTTATTTTCGTTTATATCTGTCAAAATTTTTTAGGCTCAGGATCTAGATGCCAGTCATTTTTTTTGGCGCTAAGTCCAGGAGGAGGAGATGCCAGACATGAATACAATTTGATTGTACAATCCAGATCATTGGATGTAAGCAAAACATTTGTTGCTACTCCGCCATTTTTTTTTTCATAGAAATACCTATATAAAGCTTTTTCGTTTTCTTTATTCTATCACCCAGTATTCATTTCCATCAATCTCTCTAAATCAAGTCAATTAAAGGGATAAAATTACTTTTGTAATTTGTTTTTATCTCCTCCCTTGCTTTTTTTTCATACCATACATCCATTTTAGCATATCATCATGTCAATCACAACAGTACATATAAACGAAACTGACATCCCAGAAACCATTATAAAGGAAGCCATTCCTAGTCTTAACATCAGTGAAAAGAAATCATCTGTAAATTTTGCCGAGACTCTCGAAAGTGGTAAGTGTCCTCCTCAATTTATTTTGTTTAGCTTATTGACATAGAATCAATCAGAACCACAAACCCCAACAGAAACCCTTATCGACGAATATGATGGTGGTTATGGCTGGCTTGTAGTCTTTGGAGCGTTTTTCTTTCAATTGACTAGTTTTGGAGTAGAAATGAGTTGGTATGTTAAATTTTTTTTAGATTTTTTACGTCGAGTACTAATTTTCTTATCAGGGGTACGCAAAAAAAAAAAGCCACACTATAGGTTCTGAGTAACTTACTCGTATTAAAATAGGTGTTATGCAGGACTATTACTACCAGCACATATTTAGTGAATCATCATCACAGTTAGTCCAACTCAGTTTCGTTGGTACTATTACTATTATAACTATAAACGGAATGAGCCCTTTAACTCAAATGGTTGTGTCTATATTTGGCCTTCGTCCTGTTATGCTGGCAGGGACAATACTTATAGCTATATCACTAGAACTAGCTGGTTTTAGCACACAGGTATTTTTATTTACAGGGATTACGATAAAGATGAAAAATAAAATGGTGAGAAATAATATATTAATTATCAATGGATTTGTAATGTATATCAGATTTGGCACTTGTATCTCACTCAAGGTTTATTGTTTGGGATTGGCGCATCTTTTATATATGTCAATTGCGTGGCAATTCCACCACAATGGTTCACTAGAAACAAAAGCGTTGCGATGGGAATAATTTCAGGTGAGCAAAAAATAGAAACCATTTTAATTTAGAGAATTATTAATCATGGTCTTATCGTTTTCCAGGTGGTACTGGTATTGGTGGAGTTGTTGTTCCTTTTATTATGACATCCATCAACCAAAATTTAGGTCCCGCATGGACATATAGAATACTAGGCTTTATTTGTTTCGCTTGTGCGTTAAACACTTGTGTTTGGGTTAAAGAGCGTGTTCCTCAAAAACGAGAGAGAAAAAAATTCAATGAAATTATCCAGTTTAGAGTTCTTAGAAACAAAAACTATCTCTTGTTCATCGTTGCTGCAAATTTGGCATTATTTGGAAACTTTATACCCTATTTTTATTTACCATGTAAGATATTTGGATGGTTGTTATTATATTTACGTTAACTCGTAACTCATTTTATACGTGCAATACAATAGCATATGCTACTTATTTGGGGTTATCAGAATCCCAAGGTTCAGCGCTTGTAGCCGTTGCTTCAGGAAGCAACTTCATTGGACGTATTACTGCTGGGTAGGTGTCACAAAGTTCAAGTGTAAAGAAAATCTATTATTAAATTTTGATGTTTAGTTTACAAGCTGACCGTTTTGGATGCCTAAACTCTTTTATCCTATTCAACTTGATCGCTAGTCTCAGCAGCTTTTTAATATGGACCTTTGCAACTAGTTATGATATCCTAATGGCTTTTGCAATCGTTTTTGGCTTTACTTCCGGAAGTTATTTCGTTCTCGTTGCCCCAATTTTCACATCCATTCTACCAACCGATCAATTCTACTCTGGTTTAACATTGGCATTTTTAACAAATACGATCCCTGTATTTGGAACGAATATAGCAAGCGCAATCCAAGAAAGTATAAATACTACTCCATTTCTCACTTACAAAATGTTTACCGGAGTAGCATACTTGCTAGGTGCAGTTGTTCTTCTTTATCTTAAACTCAAGCTCAATAAGGACATCTTTGCAAGAATATAGTGTATGCATTTGTAAATTATACCCAATAAACTTTAGAACTGTAAATAATGTAGGCTTTAGAAGCTTTTTTTGTCCTAGTCCCTTTTTTAAGCGTTCCTTATCCCTATATAATCAAAATTGTCAACAAGCTTGGGTGAAATGAGAAATATAAAAGTAAATGGGTTATTCCTAAAATGTATTAGTAAAGAGCTAAACTTAAGACCTTGTCTTTAAAGAAATGCTTATTTAAAAAGTCAAATAATGGCATTATAAATAGAATAAAAATTTATTAATTTTTAACATAAATGCATCTACATGAATACTATCAGTGCGTACATTTGTGGTATAAATATACAATATAAAGTGAATTCTAGATATGCAACATCTCTATGGGAATATACATTTGTTTTGATTCAATCAATTTCTGAAAAACATGTTGCATTCCACTCAAGGTTCAAAGTAACATGGTCATATCCACCATCTTGGCAAAGGTTCTACTCAATATTTAACTTGACAATATTATTTGCTAGGTCAAAATCAATCGCTTGAACGTCCTTTTTTAAATCATTCATACAAGGGGTGAGCCAATTGATTGTCTAATCTACCAAAACGGTCTTGTACCTGTGCTTCATCTCTGTTCGTTCTTGTCCTCTTCCTTCTTTATATATACAACATTAACATCAAGTAACGACTTCGGTTATTCAGAACCTTCTCCTTTGGATAAACCGTTCTTGCGTTAATTAAGGTCAGATATGTCTTTGGATTCCAAACTGCATTTGATTTTTGTTTTGGTGTGCATCTGTTCGTTGATTTGAATGATGATCAAGTGGGGTATTGTTATCCCCCCGTAATACCGGTATCCACTTGTTTCATTATCGAATCGAATATAACAGTAGTATTTATCCTTGGAGTACTTTTCAACCAATAAAAGTCATTGAATCGCTAATAAGCGTTCACGTTCCCGTATTCATCTTCGTTATCAAAACAGCCCGAGTAATCTTCAAACCATGATCCAAATAGCGTATCACGTATTTATATTGCAAAGTCGATAACAAGCGTACTATTCTGTTGGATCAAAGCAAGTCTTTTTAGTGATATAAAGTCGACCATCCAGTGCGTTACGTGCACCAAACCGGCCCTCCCCCCAAAAAGAGTCGATTTTGTAACGATGGTATTTGTCGCAGTTGAATATCCTTGTACTGTTGATGGATTTGCTGCAAGCACAGACATGATACTATGGGATGTTCAAATGATTAAGGCGAAAGACTGCTACTTTCTTCGTTCATCAAACCTATTGCGGTAGGGTGTTTCTTTGGATCAACCTCGGGAACACAAGTAACAATTCATTGCCTTCAACTATTTTCTGGCTTGCTCAAGCTTATGATAAATAATTGATATTGATAATAATGTTGTCATGTAGATTAAACTTCTTTTCTTACCTTCGAGGTGCTTATTATCGCCATTGATCATCACTAATTTAATTGGTCCCATTTGATGCTGTAACTATATTTATTTATTTCATGTTAGCTACTGCTATTCCTTAATAGTAATATATACCAAATATTTACCTTGCATACAAACTCATTGAAATGGTTATGGTCCAAGTCCCATAATAGTCGCTTTGTATTAGTTGCGAATGTTGGTCAGACACCGCATTTTTTCAAAGTTGGTATAGGCTCCCCCTTGTTCATATTCCATCAAAATGTATAGCGCCTGCGAGTTTCTATCAATTTAGCTTGTTTCCAATCGTGCTTAACAGTATGCGGATGCCAAATGGAGCGCAATCTATGCAGTTCTCTTTCCACCTCTTGTTACTTTATTTTTAATATTACTTCTGACTATAGTATTTCTAACCCATAATTATCTTTATTTAAAATAACCATTCCTGCACCCATCATATTGTATCATACATAAATTATATTAAGCAATGATTATTCTAGAAAAATAGCTACTAATTGAAGTACCTGCTAGATATGGTTCAGTGTTTGTTTTTATTTTTTCGTAAGTCATGGAAATCTAGGTAAGGTCACATGGAATTCAATCTTACGCCTTAAATCTGTGTTCTTTGAGTTTTTGTAGAAACTTGATGAGAGAGCGTTCCAGACCATTGTTGTTATAGAAATAAAATCAACTGTCTTCCATTCTGATATCGATCAATCATTCAATTAAAAATGTAAACCCTACCGTTCTTTTAGACAGATACGTAAACAATTCGAAAATGAAATGAATACTGCGGACTAATGTTACTCAAAAATGCCAAAAAACCTTAGTGTTCCACGAATACATATCTTAGCCCAATTCGGCCATCTTTCCGTGCGTTCACAAACACATATCAAGTGCCTGTTAAAATCCATCTTGAAATGAAAAAACTTTTACCCAGCAGGCCAATGAGATCGGCCCAAACCCGATGAGTAACAGTGAATTTTTCGTATAGTTATCATTCATCCTCCAGTAGGACTCTGTTGATATAGTACGAATTATAACTCATAGAGATCAAACATTAGATGAGTACTTGGTTACTTATTCAGTGTCATCCTCAAAGAAGATCAATTAGCGTTTCTTCAGATATGTTACTCTAAGCGGTCCCTGGGAGCAGAATCCTTTAATTTATAGCGCCGATTGGATCATAGGATGTAAATCAACTATTTTTTTTTGTGATTGACTTTTCAAGTAACTCTTTTTTTTTTTTTTTTTTTTTTTTTTTTTTTTTTTTTTTTTTTTT
>VCJJ01002488.1:102906-117037 GCA_024139415.1 Backusella tarrabulga | reverse complement strand
TCAGCCCATTTGGGCCGATTCGGCCCAAATGGGCTGACCTAATCTTTATTTGTTAATTAATAAAAATCATTTTTTTTACAAAAATCCATTTATATATTTGTGTTCGTTTCGTGTTCAATTTTTGACTGCCCGCGTAAAAACTAGTCTCTTTTAAGTAATTCTGAAAACAGGAAATTTAGTCTCGCCTGTGTAGTGTACTCACCCATAAGCTTATATCATTTACATTCTCTTATGTTTTCTGTTTTCAGAGATGAAGCATATATTAACTATAAAATTCCACTTGTTAATAAAATAGAAGAGAAAAAACAGATTACAATAGAAACTAGTAATCTGAATGTATTATTTCATAGATATTTTTATTATTGTCAACCTTCCAGATGATTCTATTACATGTTCTTTTTTGAGTCACTATTAGAGAATGAAAAGTTAATGTTTTTATTGTATTACTTTATGCGCATAATCTTTCAAATGGTAGATAACCCCACCGAAATTTGAAGGGATCATATGAGACTGGCTGATGCGTTTTATGTGCTACGTAATGTACATAAAATTAAAAAAAAAGTCTCTATATAATAAAGCATTTGAAGGAATATGATACAATTTGTTCATCACCTTTCGCACTTTTTTTAAAAAATATAATATATAGCACTATTACTTTATATATTTGATATTAATTTGGAAGTGAACATAAAATCAATTATTTTGTACTGTCTTTTTCAAGAAAATGAGAACAAATTTCAAATTAATGAGAAAAGATTGAGAATTGGGAGAATAATTATTGAGAAAAAGTTGATGAGAAGAAAAAAGGGGGTTTAAGGCGAGCCAGATGTTCTGGTTTTTAAAATATTGTATAAAAATTACAAATTATGAAAATGGGACCTACTGAATCTACCTCTGTCATGCTGGTTCGTTACTCTATCACTTAACATCATGCTATTCTTCACCGGGAAATAATATACCTTTATGAACGTTGCTACATGGCTACCAACCACTATTTGCTTACTGCCTGAAATATACTCTGTACACATGATATATGCCCCCTTTCTCAATAATTAGTATCATTTTTCTCATTTATTTGTAATGCTTTCTCAATTATTTCACCTTTTTTTCCCATTAATTTGTAACTTTTTCTCATTTTTTTGAATAAAACAGTAGAGTGCCACATATCAAATCATACATGTCAGGGATATGTTTTAATCCAAAAAACTCTAATGTAATACGTGTGCCTCGTCTGCAGTCCAGATTTAAATATTTCAAAACTTTTTGCTTACTTTAATAATAACAATAGCACTTTAGAACCAAAATAAGCACAAAAAAGAAGCAAATGATGGTTTTTCTTTTGAACAAATAGAATAGTACAACAGGTTAAAAAGTAAAGAATAACTGTGAATCTATTTCTTTTTTTAAATAAGCAAAGCACCGGTGAGATCTATTATCTACCAGGTGTTTCAGCATAGGCCATACCTGCTTTTACAAAAGCAGTAACACCGGTATAAACAGCACCTGTGATCATTTGATGAACTCCATAATGGCGATCAATCTCTATAGCTTTTGTTACACTCGATGAGGCAAGATTCCATGTACGCTGCATAATTTTGTAGTTTTGATCAGCTACTTGTATCAAATCTACAGTACTATTCATTACGCTCGAAACAGTATCTACTTCATAAAGAATATTAGCTTCCTATTATAGCTTATTAAAAGACATGTATACTGACCAGGAATTGGACTTTTTTTAAGAGCAATGGCACTCTGAACAGCAGCACCAACAAAGAATTCAGAGATTTGAGATCTAACACTATTTACACAGGGTTCACTTTTTTCGTTCTTCTCTTTTCTTATGGGATCAATCTCAAGATGGTGGCATTCCTTCAGATCAGACAGTTTCTGTTCCAGCGTGACTCTGACAGATGGATCGGATTCCACTATTTACAAACAAGTTAGCACAAAATGTATAGCTACCATCTCAATGTTTACTGTACAAGGCAAAGCTGATAGCATTTTATCTAAAGCTATCATGTAGAGATCAATAGCAATTTGCTGATTTCCTCCGTTGCTCATTTCTGTGGCAATATTAATCAAAGTTAAAGCATGCTCGACTTGCTTCTTATCGATTGCAGATGCATTAGACAGACTTTCCTTTACATCCTGGTTGGTTGCACCACCACCAGATGAAAACGAGGCACGTTTCCAAATTGTAGAAATGGTATTGGTAAAAAGATTGGCTTCTACGGGTGGCGGTGCTTCCTCTACTTTTTCATATGGAGGAGGCGCCATTGAATAACGAGGAGAGCCAGGAGGTGTTGGGCGATACAATTCTGGGTATGAGATATCGCCAGCCATTGATGACCTTCTACTCTCGCTGCAGATACTACCTTTTCTAGTGCTATACCACGTAATGGCACTATTCACAATTGGCACTTTATCTGCCTGGGAAATCGTCTTTGCGAACAAAGTAGACATAACCTGGTGACGATAATGAGAAAGAAGGAAAGAAGGAAAGAAAGAGAAAATAAAGTAAAGAAACAAAGATATTTAAAGTTATTTAATAACCCGTACTTTTGCTACCGCCTGCAGCAGATAATAGAGAGAGACAGATAAAATGATGCTCATCATCATCTTACATTTTCCATCTCCTCTCTTCAAACAACACGTGAAAAGAACTGCCATACTTTTCTGAGCTACATGTGAATGTTTGCGATCAGATTTATTTGCGCATTCTGCACTCGAATTAAAAGGCATATATGATGGATAAGAAGCACGTCATTACAAACATACATCTTTTGTTTATTATAGTAATGTGTTTCATGCTGTCTTCTTCAAAAGGCACAGGCAACGCGTCTTTTGCACGTGACGACCGGCCTGCTTTGCCCAGTGATTGAGCCAAAGTGGGGAGGTTTCTTCCCGCTGATTCAATAAAGAAACCCAACAATGTCTGCAATGTCGGCCATTCGTCTTTCAAAGCAAGCAATGTCTTTATTACAGAGCCCATTAACTCCTTTAATAACAAGTCCCATCATTTTGATAGATTTCGATCAGACAATTACCCAACAAGACACGATTGCTCTTCTCGGCCAGACTGCATTGGATCTGAATCAGCATTCGAAATCCTGGAATTATTTCACAGACAGCTACCTACAAGACTATATAAAGCATAAAGCACAGCTGCTTGAACTGCCAAAGCATGACTTTGCTGCTTTTTTGAATCAACTTGAAAGTTACAGACCAATCGAAAAGGCCTCTCTTGCCCGTGTCAGCGCACACAAGGTGTTTAAGGGTATTTCACAAAACGCACTAAAGAAAGTAGGCCAAGACCAGAGCTCAAAGCTACTCCAGCCTCATGTCCTGTCAGTATTGCAGGAGCACCAAGAAGCGATTCGTATAGTGTCTCTCAACTGGTCAAAGGATTGGATTTTGGGAATGCTTCACTCGTTGAACTTGTCGCGTCAGCAGATCTATAGTAATGATCTCGAATTCAACAAGGAGGGGGCAACAGGACATATTATGGCCGAGATTCTCACAACAGGAGACAAGAAGCGTGCGATTGATACATTTAAGAAGGACTCGCCAGTGATTTACATTGGCGATTCAACAGGAGATATCCTGCCTCTAGGTAAGACAATGGTTGAATGTCCAATTGTCCAGCATCAAAATATAAATGTATATTTATTTATTAGTTGAGTCTCAAGTGGGCATTGTCATTGGTCAGGACAGTTCCTTATTGAAAGCATTGAACGATTATGGCTTCAAAGTGCAGGAACAAGTGAATGGACAGGTGAATGGCATATACAGAGTAGATAATTGGTTACAAGTCAACGATATTATCACCCGCTTTAAACAACCACAATAAAGTCCACTGTCATCAAACATGTACAAAAACAAAGACATTTTTTATATTGCAAAGTCCACTTTGTGTTGAAGAACCTTCAAAAGCAAAGCAAATTTATTGTGTGCGAGAGAATAAAAAAGAAAAGCCATTTAGTGACGACGAGAAGAGGCAATGACGGATTGGAGTTCGTCAATCTTCTTCTTGGCACGGACAAAAGAACCGAGCTAAAAGAATAAAACATTTTCCATTTAATATATTTTCATATCAACACACTGTCCTTGTATAGACTTTACCTTGGCCTTGCAGAGCTTCTTAGCGCGCTTATCCTTGGAGTTCTTGATCAATTCCATAAGACGGCGTTCATAGGGAGCGAAACCAGCAACTTCGCGGATGACGCTCTTGACAAAGACAGTACGCTTAGAGGCAGTCTAATAGCAAAAATAAATGAGTTTAAACGAGCTAATTTTTTTAAAAAAATGAGAGAATGGTTGGAAGGATGTTGTAAATGTCGTCACATTGCTTCGACATGTCAGTAGTATGAGAAGAACTATTATAATAAAAGGCGATAATCCATCGATGAATAGCGTTCTGCCTGTGCTGATATAATGTGTTTGTTGTTTATGTTGTGTATATAATCCATAATACATCCATAATACATCCATCCATCCATCCATCCATTCTCTAGTAAAAAAATGCAATACATACACCAATCTTGTTGGAGGGCTTAGCCTTGAGTTCACGACGAGTGGTGATGTGGCCTTTGTTAAGACCAACAGCGATACCAGACTTGGATGCGGCCATTTCAATAAAGGTAGGAAGAGGAGGAAATTGGAAGGTGTGGTAACTTTCGTATTATTTTTCCTCTTTCGCCACCCCTCTCTCCCCCTACAACCACACATCGCCCACTCACACACACACACGCCGGAACAAAAACAATTATGCGCCATGTCCGGGCCGGACATTTGTCAACTCATTTGTGTATTTTTAACAACAGTTGTCATGACATCAAGTTGTCAGAGCTCACAAAAAAAGAAGAGATTTATTCTTAACCACAAAAGATTTATTTTATTTATTCAATTGGTATGTATAATATAAACAAAAAGAGGGGGTAATATATGTGATACTCTAAAAAAATACTACTGCTGTTGCTATATACAATTAAAAAAAAATAAAGAAGTGCTATATAAATAAATAATAACTATAATACAAAAGGAATGGAATAAGACTCTATCTTTGTCTTTTTTTTTTGTTTTGTATATTGGCAGTAAAAATACAAAGATAATCTAAAGGAATATACAAATCTATGACGAGACAGTCACTTCATTCGAGACCTTTTCAAGCTGCTTCTTGCACGAAATATAATGACGGTTCATATCATGCTTTCTAGCAAATGCACGACCACATAGCTTGCAGGCATGAGGCTTGGGACGGTTTGGGTTGTGGATCTGGACATGCTCGCGCATGTTGTTGGCACGATTGCTTGTGTGGTTGCAGTAAGGACAGTGGTGGATCTTGGCACGTCGTCCAGAGGGCGTTGTGCGGATAATGGGTGATGTGGGAGAGGTCTTTGGTGGTGCATCGTCATCAGAAGAGAACATGTTGCTGTTGCTGGGTATCACAGAGAGATAATTGTTATCATCACCTGTTTGTGGCTGTGTATGATGGTGTGGCGAGAGTGTCACGAGCGGTGCTGGAAAGAGTTCGGCATCATCATTTGCCATGTTGGTATTATCATACATTTCCAGAGGTGGTTGTGGTGCAGTTTCAAAATAATAGCTTGCATCCGTGATGATGCTTAAAGATCCAGCGGAAGGTGAGGCATTCTGGCTAACGTTTGGAGAAATGGCAGGGTGGTACTGTGGCGTATTGATGTAGTCAGAAACTTCTGAGGGGGTTAAAATGACATCACCGGGACCAGGAGAGGGAGGGCGAGAAATGTTGGGAAGTGTTGGTGGGAAGAGATAATGCTCAGTGTAGCTGTGTGGCGAAGGACTATTGATGGGTGTAACTTGAGTTGTTGCTGACAAGGAAGGTGACAGATAAGAAAGATTGTTACAAGGGCTTGAACTTTGATCTGGGTTCACGGGCTGTTGGTGAGGTGAAACATGGCCATACGAGTTGGGATCAGTTTGAACGTCACCAACAAAGCTAGCATTAGCAGGGCTACCAAGGAAATAGGGAGAGCATGGACTTCCCAATAAAGCGTTTGAAAAAGGACTACCTGCCAAGAAATTTTGATTGTCTTGGGTGGTACCGTTATTGCCGTGATGATAAACTGGGCTGTTGAAATACATTGGTGACTGCGGGCTGCCAACATTGGAATAAACAGGACTGCAACCTTGATTAGATGATCCGCCGCAGTAAGATCCCACAGGAGAGTGGACAGCTAAATTATCAAAGAACACTGTGAGGTCATCAGCATGGTTTGGTGAATTAACCCCGACATTCGAGTTGTCCAGTAGACTATTATTTTGACCATTCACAGATGAGTTGTATGAGGCGGAGAGCATATTATTGGCTGTTGAAAAAAAAATCATTCAGTCAGCAAAACATTCAAAAAAATACATGTGGTCAAGAGAATAATTATGAATAAAATAATAAAGACATCTTACCATCATTCATGCTGTGTGTTGAGACGTTTAAAGAATAAGGTTGTGATTTGGGTATGTCGATAGGAAGTGATGAAGAAAGTTGTGGCTCTTCTACGGGGTTTTCAACTGGTAAAGTCAGCTGAAGTGTAACAGAGGGCACTGAGTCTCTGTCTGAACAAGGTGATTCTTGGTGACGTTTTGATGAATTAGTGCAAGTTGGTGGCGATTGAACTGGGGTATTTACTGGAACTCTTTCAGCTGGAGCAGATGTAAAGACGTGATCTTGAATAGAAGAGAGAAATCTCACAGGTGATATGTTGAAAATAGCGTTGGCCATGTTGATTGAGTCTATTTTTTCTTTTATTTATTTATTCAATTATTTAATTTAAGATGAAATAGGTTTAGAAAGTCGTAAAAGATCAAAAAGTAAAAGAAAAAGTTTATATCAGATAAGAGTAAAAGTGACAAAAAAAAGTAGTAAAAGAAATAGAAAGAAAGAAAAGAACAGTTGGATGCTTGTTGCAGCAACCCAAGTCGTGTGTCTCCTTTTTATATACTTTTTTTTTTAAACTATTTGTCCCAAATAAGGAATTACTCTTTCTGCACGCTATATTACTCGCCATACCAAGAAAGAGTTTCACAAGCTATCAAATATGGTAAAAATTGTAAGGTAGGAATTCTATACTCACCTTAAAACTTCTGATACAGTTTTCTAGGCTTACTTAAACAAGAATTTGGTTCGCTGAGATTTGTCTCGAATTAAAGAGTGGAGAAACATTGCAATAGATCAACAATTAAATTATTTTCTAAGGTTGGCTTTTGTCTCAAAATTTACATCTGCCACCCTATTACATTTTCGGCAGTGCTCTTGTGTGAGTACAAGAGAAAATATAATGTAAAAAAATTACGAAATTAAATGTAAAAAATTATTTTAAGAAAGAAAAAAAGAGGAGAGAAATTAATAAATAGTAACATAAACAATTACGCAGGCTATTATTATAATGAATATTTGTATTTGAAAATACGTATTTGACTTTTAATTTTGATGTTTTGTTGTGGAATTTTTTTGATAACTGGTGTGGTGATTCTTGAGTAGCAAAATGTCATTCAAGATTTTTTAGAACGTGTGCTTTAAATGGTGAAATTCGGAAATAGTTTGACCCTTCAGCCATAAGAGCTGGATGATATCACTGACTGCAGTCCTTTTTTCCGCTTATTGTGTGTAACATGGGTTTTCTATATGGAAACTATTGAGTGATAATTTTTGATTCAGGTACTTCTTTATAATCTTGACTTGTAGGTGCTTAGCAGTAGAATATAATTGTAGCACTTCGGCCATTACCGAGTCAATTGGGTCGCGTTTAAGGAATTTCTTCATCCAAAGAAGAATATATAAAGCGGTACTTTGGTTTTTTTTGTTCTGTTGTTTAAATACAAAACTTATAAATATAAATTTATATAAATATATTGTAATTGCATGCAGGGCGACTGTGACGTTAAAAAAAATAAGTTGTACTAAAATGGTGATTAAAAAAAAATAAAAATAAAAGTTCTGATTTAAAAATAAGTTACTCACATGAGGTGATAGATTATGAGCATTCTAGTGCAGAAGTTTGGCCAGAACTTTAGAAAGTATCATAATGTTGAAGTGGGATTTTGCCAAGGCGTGTATTAATGTCCGTCAAGTTTAATTATTATTATCAATTTGAATCAATTCTTATTTTTTTTTATGATCGACGTAAAAAGAAAAATGGAAAAAATATGTAATAAAAATTGACAATGACTCGGTTAATTAGTTTTCGCTTTTTTAACAGAAAGGTTTTCTTTTCTCATTCAAATGACATTGTCTTCAAACAAATCAAAGGAAAGTAAGTGGTGTGTCATAAACAAATAAATAAACGCTTTTGTTTTTGTGTTTTGATAATGGGACAATTATTAATCAACATTTATTTAATAGAGGAGGCACTTCCTGGGAATGAAAAAAATACCTCTTTTCTTTTATTTGTTATGCCAAAAAAGGGTACAATCACCAGATTGGTAAGAATAGAACAAGGTCGCCCAATTATTTGGTACTGTTTCATGGTAAATTTCATATTTGTAACCCCGATCAACGTTTAGACCTTTCAATTCACAGAAAAGAAAAAAAAAAGAAAACAGCAGAATTTCCCTTTCAAATTCTTTTACAATTCCTTTTCTTCACCATCATCAACCATCATCACCGTCATCCCAAAAATAGTAAGTAGTCGCTGATTACTGAATAAGAATAGATGACGAACACAAAGGTCACACAGGACCATTTAGTTCACATCTATTCACCAAAAAAACCCCCCCACAGCCCACTCAAGGGTATTAGAACAATCTAGTGACAATTATTAATTGTGCAAAAAAGCATACACAAAACCAAAATAAATAAAAAATAACATGCATGCAAAGACCCAGTCTACTCAGCCACATTTGATTCCACTGCAGCGAAATCAAAGAGTGAATACGCTCAAAGTCATAAGAATTGTGTAACGGTTACTATAAAATGGCTTGCTCTGTTTTGCTTCTTAAAATGAACACAACAGGGAGAGTGAGGGAATGATGAAATACTCTACATTGTTGCCACACATATATTTGGTGAATTTGTGTGATTTGAACATTATGCATGAAAGTGGTTCCAAATTTATTAACTTTTTCATTTTTGTACATTTGAGACATGGCAACGTGGAAGTAATAATGAAAAAAAAAGTTCTGTGCTTCAAAACAGAAGAATAAATGTGAAACCTTTCTCCACAAAGAATTAAATTAGCTGCCAATCAAAGAACAATAAAAACCTTAATGTGTGCTCTTCAACCATAGCATTCAACCTTAAATCCCTATTTTTTTTCCCGTTAAAATCTAATCTACTTTATTTTTTAGTTTTCCTTCTTTTTCCTTTATTTTTTTTACAAGATTAAAAAAAGGGGGAAAGATATTCATAAATAGTAGCAATTTATTTCATTTTCGTACGTTCTTTTTTTTACGACTCAAATACGGGAAAACAAAAGGAGAAACGAGATAAGCTAAGCAATAGAAAAATAGAAGGAAAAATAAAATGGGTAACCAACCTAGTCGAGACGGGGGAACTTTCGAAAAGCCCGGCATGCAAAGTTCTAGCAGTATAAAAATTGCAAATAAACGAAATAATAACAATCCCAAAACTCGGAGCCCAGCAACAACATCGTTTACCGTCAGCCCAGTACGACACCAACTTGTTTTAACAAATCATATCAGTCCCTTGGTACCATTAACAGATCATGTACCAAGACAACGACGCTCATCTTCCACGCGCATCGTGATAACGCGTAGCACTTCGCCATTACAAGAAGAGATATCCACAGAATTCACGACGAGTAGAGACTTTTTGCCAATCCCTGGATCCCCTCTATCAAGCTCTTATAACAGTAGACATTCCGATGAGTTTAGCTCGATGTATGGAAGTACGGGAAGCCATTCTTCGGCGAGAAATTCAAAATTTAATAGTGAGCATCATGATCATTGGATCTATGATTATGGGACTGAAAAGGAACGAGATCGGTGAGTCATAGCGGGCATTTTTTTAGTATATGATTAGTGTTATTAAAAAAACAATATTTTTTTTTCAATTATTAGACAAACTAGACAGGTAACAACAAAAGTTCATGCAGCCAAATCTATTACATGTGCATATACTGATATGATACAATTTTCAAATGTATATAGCACTATGTATTAAAGCAGGTCTTTCAAAATAACATACATGCTGAACTAGCCACCGAACCGACCTGTATTTTGGAATCAGCCTGTGGCGTCGGATTATGGTCACTTGAAACAGCCCAAACATATCCAAACTGCAAAGTCATTGGTATTGATGTTGTACCTCCATCAGAACGTGAAGGGTGGAACCCTCACTTCTCAGGAGTACCCGAAAGTCAAACGAGCAACTTGAATTACAAATACGGCGACATTCATAGACAATTGGAATTTGATGATCATTCTTTTGATTTTGTGTTTCAGAGAGATGTGGCGGCGGATGTACCGCAGTCAATATGGCCCAACTTGATCTCGGAGTTTTGGAGAGTGCTTAAACCTGGTGGTCAGATAGAGTTGGTAGAGTATGGTAAGTAGCATAAATGATGTAATATTGGGTATATTAGAGATGTTTATTTTATTTTTTAAAAATAGATTTGTTATTTAAAAATCCTGGACCTTTCCTATCTCAAGTAAATGGATGGTATCAAATAGCAGCAAAAAGTATTGATGTGGATCCCGAGTATACTCTTTACATTCCAGAATACCTAAAAGAGAGTGGATTTGTAGATATTAGTGAGAAGATTGTAGATATACCTATAGGCGAATGGCCTTCAGATGCTTGTAAGTAAAACGGAGAGGTTTTGAAGTAAAAACTTGATATACTCATATTAAACTAGTGCAATGTCAACATGGATACCTTTATAAAGAACAAATGAAAACCTTATTTAAAGCGTTTAAAAGATGGTGGTGCGCCGAATTAAAAGTTTCTGCACAAGAATATGATCAGGCTTGTATTGAAGCATTGGAAGAATTTGACAAACAAAAATGTTTTGCACGCTGGAAAATTTTCACTGCTGCCAAACCAAGCTGTTTGTAAAACCCCTCATGATTTAATATTATGCTGTAGTTAGGGGTGTAATGGCTTGTGAATTTGGATCTAAAAAAAGAAGTGAGGCTTGGTGAATATTTCTTTTTATAGAGAGAGAGCAAGATAAGAAACTGGTTTTTTGTCCATCTCCCTCTCACTAACTCTCAAAGTCGTGGTTAAATCTTATGTTTATATATGCTTATGATCCTCATTTTATGTTAATACTGTAATACTATAGAATATGTAAAAACTTCGAATATTTATTACCATTTAAAATTAATAATTTATATTAATAGTTTATAATAAAAATGATTATCTTTTGAGTGAAATAATACGAGTGTGTGTGTATTTTACAAGTATTCACAAAGTAGTAAGGTACTAAATAGGTTAAAAAAAGAAATTACATTATTGTTTTCGCCACAACTCATGGTTCATTTGCTGTTTTTCTAAATGTGACATTTGTTTTTTCATTGTTTTGTTTTATCCCTCACTCAGAGCCAGTGTGTGGGAAACAAAAGTTAAACACTTGTAATACAAACCAATAGCAAAAGAGTTTTGTTCGTTTGCATCAGAACGTATCATCCTGTTTACATTTTCTTCTTTTAACGGATATCAAGTCCGTTTCCTATAATAGAGCTGAAATGGTTCAATGTATCATTTATCTTGGTACCGATTACCTCCTTGCCAAGCAAACTGATACACTTATTGTTATGACTATTGTGTCTAAATTCAAGTGTTCATAAACAAAACAAATCCCTCGCTTCAATAAAATAACTGAACCATAGCAAAAGATGTCACTCATTCTGTATTCTTATTAAGAAACATATCTTTATTATACTCGACAAACATGAATGCTGCTACATTTAATTACGCCATTCTGGCGTTATCGCCTTGGCATCTTTTGTTTACTTGGATCATCCAACTTATTACGTATATACCTATATTAATAAAAAATGATTCTAATTTAAAACATTAGCTATTTCTTTTATATACAAAACTCTGCGCATAAGAAGTAAGTTTAATCTCACAACGGATAAACTTGCACGGCCATTTAGCGTTTATAAATATTAGGTACGAATGGTATGAAAATACAGCGTTTTGATATCAAAATGCCGACATGTTTGAATTTCTCTGAATTGATATTTGTCTTGTCACAGATAGCCATCCATTTTGTATTTATAGGAAAAAGCACAAACCAGTCAGAGGTTTGCGATGGTTTGAGAAAACTGTATACTAGAAAATGCCCTTTTATAAATGTTGCTATCATTTTGTACAATGTCACTAACCAATCAAAAAGGAAAACAAACACCAAAGTGGAAATATCCTTCTCAATGTTGGAAGCGGATCCAATGAGATGCTTATATAATATATTGATGTTATCAGTTTGTATTTTTGTGATTCAAAACCTTGATTAAACTCAATTGCATTAAAACTCAATCATTTTATTTTTTTAAAGGATTAAGCAAAGTAACTGCAAGAAACGCTGGGATAAATGGCTGTGCTTTTATTCCAAATGTCTTGGATAAGCTGTATAAAATCACATTTCCTTTTCTTATGAAAACACCCCGCTCTCGGCAAGGTTGGGCCCGAGAGAGACTGTTTTTCTTTTCTTAAAAAAAAACTATGGGATTTATACAAAAAAAGAAACTCCTATGTAAGCTATAAGGTAAATAACTTTTTCACAGGGAAAACGTGGATCTATTGAAATGTATCATCACAACTTTTGGGTGAATAGCACATGAATATATATAATATAAATTTCTGAATAGCTAAATTTCTAATAAAACGATTCGATGTACCTTTTTTTATTTATTTTTCAACATATGCTAATATCATCATTCTTACTAGGAATGACATGGATATAGAAAATCACACGCACACACAAACATTGACATTGAAAAAGAAGGGGAAGAGCTCATATGACGACTATCAAATAGAATTTGGATAGATAGAATGGGTAGGAAACGATACAAATCTTAATAAAAACAATGCATCATCTTCAATATGTTTTCTTGTTCTTTTTTTTTTAGATATAAAATGCTCAATTCCTTAAACAGATCTTGGATTTAAATACTCAGATCGAAACATAGATACAAGCCTATTTATTGATCTTGATCATCAAGTAGAGTAACAATATATATATAAAGGCTGCTTCCCGTATGCTACGATGGTTTTTTATTTCTCTGTATCCACCTCCGTGCACGCTCCCCTTTAACATTACTTGTGTACCTTGATTTTCCCTCTGTTTCCCCCCTCTCATTGGGGGAAGAACGGAGTCCCAAAAAGCACTGCGTTTTTTTTTTTAAACTTTCTACATATATTAAACATGATTTACTATCTATAAATCCACTTCTCTTTTCCTTTCTTCTATCTTTCATCAACACATCACGAGCATGGATACATTTGGCAGCATATTGGACCAACTTGCACTATCAACACTAAGATATCATTGGCAGACCGTCTTGACATCTACATTCTTGTTCGCCATCATCTACGAATGCTCAAGAATATTTTCACCCGTGTTATTTCCAAAGACATTTCAATTTTTCAAAGGCGTAAGGAAAAAAAAGAGAAACTGCTTGTCATTTTTTTTTCCTAATTTTTTCTTTTTTAGTATAACGCACCCAATTGGCATGTTCACGTCGTTTCAACGGTTCACTGTATCATTGTTGTGATTGGATCATTTTTTATATTTGGTAATGAAGAGCTTGGACAGGATCGTGTGTTTGGATATGTTCGATGGGCAGCAGATATTTATTCCGTGTCTTGTGGGTAAGTGTGTTAAAGAAAAGAGAGAGATAAAGATAAATCAACGAGTTCATTTTTTTTCTTTATCGAAAAAGTTACTTTATATGGGATACGATTGTTGCCATTTACTTTTATAAATATCAAGGCATTAGCATGGTGTTACATGGCGCTGTATCTTTGTCTGTCTTCCTGTTTTCTTTTGTAAAGTATTTTTATGAAAAAAAAAGTCTTGGCTATTTTTATTAATTTTTTTTTCATTAGCGTCCCTTTGTTAATTATTACGGTGCCATCTTCCTCATGTATGAACTCAGCACCATTTTCCTCAATTTTCATTGGTTCATG
>VCJJ01002488.1:74331-97514 GCA_024139415.1 Backusella tarrabulga | reverse complement strand
AAAAAAAAACAAAAAAAAAAAAAAAAAAAGCTATTGATTCGCTATAAGATGCATATCAAGTTATACAGACATAACTCCCCTTTTTTGTGCTTTTACTTTTTTTTTCTTCGTCTCTTACCTAAAACAATGAAAAAGGTTTATTTATTTATTTATTTATTATTTAAACTTTCTCCTATTCTCCTTAATGTTTTATTTGTTTTAGATATATAAATATATATATAATAAAGAGACGTATAGTAACAAAATGATTAAGAATAACAAACAATGTAGTGTATATGCAGCGCTTTTTCTGATATTTATGTTTTATTTTCAGCTATGAAGATAGTGAAGAAGGTTTTGTGTATCTTTTGTTCACTCCACTTGCTCGCTCGCTGTCCAACCCCCCTAAAAATAAGGGGGATGAAAAAGTGATTATGTAAGTTTGTGTGTATTTGATAATGAAATGGTCTAGCAATGGGTCGAAATATAATGAGTAGCTTGATTTGTGCAGCAGTCTATTCGATGCTTTTTAGTTATTCAGCATTTATGTCCCATGTAAAAGTGAATTTTTTTTTATGTCTGTCATTTAGAAAAGAACCTTTCTTCCTATATTTGAACTTTAAGATCAATGCTATATTAGCATAGAGTTTATTTTTATTTTTTTATGAAAGTGGAGCAGCTGATATTTTAATAAACAAATGACTCTTATTTTTTTAAGCTTTGCTTGTGCATGTCCTTTCAAGTTTTTAAGAATAGAAAAAGACCTTTTAATAATAAACTCTGCGACTAAGCCCGTCTTATTTGAATAAATTGTAATATCAATACTAAAAAAAAAAGAGTGAAGAGTGAAAAGGGACGATACTAAGGTATTTTTGACAAAATGTTTTCTCCCTTTCTTTTTTTTTGATAAATTATTAGTAGAGTACTTCTCTTCTCCCGTATTTAGCAGCAGCGTTAAAACTTTATTTTGTTTATTTGCTAAAAAAGAGTATTTTTGTTTAGTTTATACTTTGACTTTTGCCACATTGAATTGGAAATGAACGAAGTAAAAAAAAAAGGTCGAGATATAACGAAATTAAATTAAATGCTCATCCTTTCCAAGTGAATGAAATGAATTGGTTTTCAAGTGTCTATATTTTTATTTATTTATTATTATCATTATCCTAAGAGAACGAATCATTGGAGGATAAAGTAGGGTGTCTTGAGTGTCATTACACCTTGAATTGAATTGATGACAAGAAGTCATCTCTCTGAAAAGAGAAAATTGTCAAAACGCAATCTCGATAAGAATAGGTCCCTTTTATCAAGGGCAAGGAAAGAGATGGTGCTTTGCCCTCCAGGGATCATAGAGCGAGAGAGAAAGTACACAATGTTATTAGAGCAGATTATAAAATAGTAGGTATATACAAATAGCCGCTTTCTTTTTTGAAAATGAAAACAAACAAGAAAAGTACGTTCTATACTTGAATCTAAATATATCTCTTTTTTCTTCTTTTGCTGAAGCAAACCCAGTAATAAAATCTAAATCTACATTAAACCGGAATATATGCACTGTCACACAATCTCTTGTTGATGATGAATGCAATGAACATGGTGATAAAAGAACATTCAATAAAAAAGTGAATTCATTATCTTGCTCATCAGTGTAAAAAATTTTATGATCTACAACATGTTATTTTCTTCTCAACGATTTTCGTCATACATAAAACGTATATAGAGAGGTCCACCAGCATGTTAAAGTAACGATAAAAAGAGCGAGATAATGCAGTTCAAAGGTTAGAAGGAAAAATTGTTGTTTTTTAGAGTTCCATTGACCTCTTTTTTGGTTTAGTTTGTTTGAACGCAAGTCTATTGTGAAAATTGCAAAGTAGACGGGTCTAAATGACAAAAAAAACACTGAAGCTCTAGATCATTTATTTATTTATTAGAGAAGAAATGATGTTCAAAACAATACATCACAAGAGAGAGAGAGAGAGAGAGAGAGAGAGAGAGAGACATTCCCAGTAGTGTATTAAAAAAATATCTTGTTTAGTCTATTAAAATGATTCTATTATTTTTGGTGTGTAAGAATGCATCATTTTCCTACTTGATCAAAGTATTTAATTACCAATTTGTTCCATTTAGAATCTAAAGAAGTTCAAATTTATTCAGAAGAGGAGAGTTATAGCTCATTTAGTCTGCTTTAAGCACATTAATACGAAGAGGCTAATCTACAAATAAAAGCACACATTTCTAATGACAATATTTAAAACAAACTTGTAGCAAAAATATTCTACATTTTGTCGATCATAAAAAAAAGTAAGGAGCTTTAACATTTTCAAATAAACAAAAAAAAAGGGGGAGTAGGAGACTCTGTAAGTAAAAAAAAAAAACTTGTTGGAAACTCCTTAAAACTACATGACATTAACTTGATTAAGTATTTTGTTGGATAATAAAAATAATAATAAACTGATGAGATGAATGGTATATTATGTTTTTATATTATATCACAAAAACAGATATCATTTTGGTTCATTTTTATGGCCAATTCACACAACTCAGAAGTAAAGATAAATCATATTAAACTTTCTGTGTGTGTGTGTGTGTGTGGATCACTTGACAAGCATTATCAACTTGGCATTTTACATGTAGGTTTTTCCCTGCTCTTGCATTAATATAATAATCAAAATGTATGTTCTCACTTTGCTCGTTCACTTCGTCTCTTTTGCTCTTCCCTTCTCCTGTTTTTTTTTTATATTAAAACGCGTAAAATAGGAATGATTTTCACACAAAGACCCTTTTTTTTCTATTATCCAAATATGACATTATAGATCGGCAATGTTTAATACTTTACGAATTGACTTTTCATTCATGCATAATTTTTATAGTACTGCCATCATTTATAAGCCATAATAACGTGATGAAGGTTAAAAATGGTGGGAATAAAGACGATGTATGCCATTAAGTTGTTTGGTATAATAAAGGACCATCCTTGTTGTCAGAAATGAGTATATCCTTAAGAGAGAGGAGGATTATGATTGGTTATAATGTAATAAATGGCTTGTACATGATGGGTTGGGCATTTACTTGATTTGATTTACAGTGTGTGTAGAAATCCCAAGCCCTTATTTAAAAAGGACAAACGTAATATTATAGATATAGTAATGTGATGATAGTGATTGCGCATTTATCTATGATGTATGCTATAGCCATAGTTAGTGTCATGGTTACCGCTACTACTATTGCTATTACCGCTTTTTCCATGATAATAGCAACAATATAGATCAGAAAAGAGAAGGAGAGAAACAAAATGTTATCATTATTATGAGGATGGAAAGCAAGAGAACAAAAAGGACATGCCCGTGTTGCCATAGTAACTCCGCCCTTCATAACAATTTTATATTTTTCATTTTTTAATAATCCTCTTTTTCTTTTTCTTTTTTCTCTCTTTTTTTATAACAAACACTACTAATAATGGTAATAGACACGTTATTTTCTTGTAATAGAAGGCTTGTACTTACACTTTTGCTTAGGCTGACCAACTTACCGAAGAACAAATTGCTGAATTCCGTGAAGCTTTCAAGTAAGTTAAATAATAAATAATAATAAAAAAAGCACAAGTGGTGGTGTGTGTGTGTACTTGTGTGTCATCTCCATCTTTAACATTATAAAAAAAAGCCTTTTTGATAAAGATGGTGATGGTTCCATTACCACCAAGGAACTCGGTACTGTTATGCGTTCTTTGAACTTGAACCCCACCGAAGCTGAACTTCAAGACATGGTAAGGACCCCTTTTATCGCGCTTTTTGCTTGTTTCCCTTTTACTTCCCCTTATAAACTCCTTCTCATAAACACTGTTTCTCCCCTCTCCTTCATCTCTACATCTTGTAACTCCCTTTTTTACTTTGCAGATTAACGAGGTTGACAGTGATGGTAATGGTCATATTGACTTTTCCGAGTTCTTGACCATGTTGGCCAGGTGAGTTGCGAATATATAAAGTATATAATAGACGACTTATATATTACAATAATAGAAAAATGAAGGACACTGACTCTCAGGAAGAAATCGAAGAGGCTTTCAAGGTATTCGATAAAGATGGTAATGGTTATATTTCCGCTGCAGAGTTACGTCATGTCATGACCTCTCTTGGCGAGAAGTTGAGCGAAGAAGAAGTCGATGAGATGATCCGTGAAGCTGATGTGGATGGTGATGGTCAAATTAACTATCAAGAATTTGTCAAGATGATGGTAAGTTTCTCTCTTTTTATTGTATTATACTTGATTTATTCACTCGTGTATCTATTAGATGTCTAAATAAATAATAAATAAAAAAAAACCTTATATTATCATATTATATTATATATAAACAATAAAGCAACTCTTCTCTTCTCTCTTTCATTGTATTTTTGACAATATTTATTTATTTGATCGATTCAATATTGGACCATTGTTTTCTTGGCAGAAATGCATTTTTTTCCCTTTTTATCCCCTTTCACAAGGCTTGATTCTCCTTGTTTATTAAACTAGTTTAAAAAAGGTAAAAACGCGACCCTTTTTTTTCATTTTATTAATTGATTGATACAATAAATAATGTATAAATATGATGATGATGAGATATGCTCTCTCTTTGTATGCTTTAAGCAGCAGTGATGTTGAATTGCTTGACATAAGCAGTACGATAAGCATTATCATCAGCAAGAGGACCTAAAATAAAAGGATGAATACACACTACGTTGAAAGACCGCTTAAATCAAGTGAAACTTACGGTTGATGGGGGTCCAAAGAGGATCTTCCTTGAATAAGCGCATTGCCTTGATGTAATTGTTTTCGTCGGTAGTAAAACGATGATAGATACCAGAAGGCTAATTTATATTTTGCAGATTTTAGTAAAAATGACGACAATTTCATCATCACAACTCACCAAAATAATCATATCGCCCTTTTCCATGAAAATACGGATCCAAACATCCGATTTATCGCGAACATCGAAATAACCAGAACCATCCACGATGAATCTGATCTCCTCGTCTTCATGAAGATGCCTATTTACACTTTTTAATGACATCATTATATGATAATAGAAGATAAACAACTTACTCTGAGAAAAAGGACTTTACTTTCTCTTCATAGACCTCACCCATGGCCTGGGGAGAGACAACAATCTAATAAAACACTTTAAGTAGAAATCCTTAAGAATATATGCTTGTTTTTACCTCGTCTCTGTTCTTGTAACTTCTTTCTTTGGCGATCTTGTCGATTTGCTCAATGGAATCGCTGCCCTCGATTTTCCAGTAGAGAACACCAACACCTTCAAGGTCTTCAACAGACTTTTCAATGCCGGTATTGTGAGGTGCACGTTGATCAGCGGCAGATTCAATATCGTAAACGTAAGCTCTCATTTGAGTCAAGTGAGTAATATAAGAAAAGAAGTGAAAAAAAGATGGGGTCAAGCAAACAAAAAAAAAACAAATTGAATCTCCCTTTTTTAATAGTTAGTAATCAAGCGATGACTTGATTGGTTAAAAAAAACCAGTTAAAACATGCGAGATGTTCTCTTTTTATATGGATTGCGCCATTCTGAGGAACGGTCCATTTTATTTATTTAATTACTAAAAGTCACCGAGATCCAACTCATCGTATTTAGGTCCTTGATAATCACTGTGCTTGGATTGTTCCTTGCGCTTTTGTAAATAAAGTAAAGTGGCACGGAAGTGACGACGCACAAACTCGGAAACAGGGCCTTCATGCTCAACAAGACTGGATGAGTTGGAGGTAGGAGGATGTTGGTCTGGGTTATCCATGTTGCTAAGGTTGGTATTTATCAAGTCAATCAATCCATCGAGGTATTTTACGGTTACCTAATATTTTAAAAAGCTTGTTAATTAGCTATATATAGCCTTTATACGCCGAAAAAAGACCGTTTTGTACACACAACACAGCTTGCAGGAAGACAAAAAACAAAAAAAAACCTGTTGCTGCTGTAGCACACAAAACAAACCTCTACTACTTACAGCTTCATTGCCCTTTTCAAAATAATAAATATATCTATTCAAGATCTCCACAAACAACTCCACATTGGTCACTGGATCCATACAGCTATCCGCAATCTTGAGGGCTTTTTGCAGACACTCCAATGCCCGTTTACCATCTCTAAACAGACCCTCCTCATCCTCGCCAGTGGTCCACCAAAGGTGCGACGAGAGATAGACACCGCGACACTGATCGGGCTTTTTAAGCAGCTTGGAGCTGTGCAATGCTGCCTTGGTAATCAAGGTATCATAGCTATCCAAAGAAAAGACACGTGTCTGCTGGAGGGCACCAATGATGCATGTAATGGCCTGGTACTGGCTACGCGACTCGGGTATCGATTCTTCATAAATGGTGAAGGCTTCTACAAAGAATTCGTAGGCAATCTCCTCAAACTGGCATTCATCTGCACTTTGGCCGGCCAGTAAAAACAGATGCAGGCAGGTTTCTGCGCACTCGCATTGGTGATAGAGCTTGGAGATCACCTGATGGATGAAACGGAAGAGGGTCGACGTCTTCTTCTCCCAAACTTCGTCCTGCTCTTGTGATTTGTAACGACGCGCGAGCTTAACTGCCGAGATGATCAGAGGTGGGAATGTGAAGCGGATACGATCGCCTCCATCACCAAATTGTTTTCTGGCGGCTGAAAGAAGCTATTTAAAATATGAGTCTCTATCCATACACTTGGTTCATGACAACTTACCAAAAACTGGGTATCCTCATTATCCGACTTGAATAAATGAATCATACGCGCCAGCAATCCTTGTTTCTCAACATACTCTTCCTGTTCAAAACTCAAGTCCTTTTGTCGACTATTGTATACGGGTGCATCCTTCTGGTCGCGCAGAATCACATCACACAAATCAAGCACACCATGCACATCCTCGGGGATATCAATCACCGTGCTATTCTTGAGCACATTGTTCACAATCGAAAATGCAATGGACTGGCGTGTGGTGAAAGGTTGGAGTACCAACAGGAGCTGGTAATTGGCCAACGCAAGGAGATAGAGCACCGAGCGGTAGTGTTGGATGGGTGCCAACAAGAGTGCCAACAAGTTGGCCTCGGTGGCTTTGGAGTGGAGATCGGGTGACTCGGTGTTTTCCAGCACCTTGTCTTTGGCATAGGCGAGGATTTGGTCAACATAGTCGAGTTTCTCGGGATAACAGGAGAGTGAGAGGTTGATGAGTGAGACGAGAAGAGCGGTGAGGTCTTGGATGGTAATATCAGGACGTGCCTAATGTGTTTATATATAAGAAAATGTCTCTTTCTCGCTTTGTATATCTATTTTACCTTGACGAGCTCAACAATCTGTCCCCAAAATACAACAAAGAGTTCAACATCTTCGGGAATGCCACGGACTTTTTTAACCTGGTCATTCTCCTGGGCCCCTTCTTCGCTGGGTACCTCCTTTGGCTCCTCCGCCTTCTCTTCTTCCTCATTTGCTTTTTCAGCAGAAGAAGGCAACTCTTGTTCCAGTTTCTTTGTTTCTTCGTCTTCTTCTTGTCCTTTCTCTGTTTCCTTTTCCTCTTCTTTTTATAAATACATTTTTTTAGCGCATCAAACCTTTATCTGTAAAAAATAGAATCCATATATAATAATTATAATCACCTTCTCCCTCTTCTTTCTCAACAACCACACCATCCTCTTCTTCTTCTTCCTGTTCTTCCTGTTCTTCATTCACAGGCTGCTCCTCTTCCTCCTCCTTTTCATCAGTATTCTCAACAACCTCTTCCTCAAGAGGAAGGCCTTGAAGCCTTCTCTTTCTTGCATTCGCAATGCGATGTATATTTTTCTCACGCTGGGTGTGATCATCATCCTCTGCCTCTCTAGCGGCAAAGGCAGCCAAACGATCAATCAACGAAATGATAATCTGCTTGACATTGACTTTAGGGTGTAATTGGGCGGTAGCGGAGAGGAACGGCTGTAATGTGCGCAAATGGAAATCATCAGGAAAGACTTGCGTGATGACTTCCATCAAATATTCCTGTGCAATCACATCACGACAACTGACAACTTGGTCCAAAATACCCGGAAGGATGTCCTATATAGTTTATGAGCCCTATTTTCAGAACAGACAGTCTATTTTGTTTTACCTTTTGATAGACCTTCAAATCCACGCCCTCCAATTGACTTAGTCGAACCAGGTTGGTGCCCACCAAAATACGCAACTCCTTGCGCTCGGCCTCACGCTTCTCGCGATCGCGTGAATGACCCTGGTGCTGTAATCGCACCCAAAGCTTATTCATCTCGGTAAAGTTAGTGAGGATGAAATGGATCGATTCAAAGACATTTCCCTCAGGTCTAAAATAGCATTAGGGTGACACACATTCAGGTTTTTTTTTCATTTTCTTACCCAGCACTTTCACCATCCGGTAAATAGTCACGAGTCATACTACTTAGATAATAACGCAAGAACAAACCGCGAATAGGATGCTGGACACCTCTTGTCATCTCCATCATATCACGCATGATTTCACGCACGGGCGCCTCTGGCATGCTCATATACGCTGCACCGACCGTGATCATCAGGTAAAGGCGTGGGATAATGTTGCCAGCGTATTGCACAAGCTCGTAGAGGTCCGCGAGGTGGTGACGGTCGCTCGTATGCGATTCGGTTAGAAACGCCGTCAAGTGTCTCATGGCATCAAAAATAGACATGTCTATAGTGTGTCTGTGTAAGAGATATATTATCAAGATATACTTTCTCTTGCTTACAAAGTTCGTAATAGTTTTTGGGTGTTAACGCAGAGGTACGCAATTCAGCCAACATGTTGGAACAGTGCTTAAGTCCATCCATTAACTTGTTATTGTCCTATTATAAAATGAATAAACAACGTCAACTAACAGCAGAAAACAAGACTCTTTATGTTTACCAAGCACTTCTTCATTTGGTGTGCTTGCATTTTGACAATGTTTAAAACCTCGTCTAGAAGCTTTCCCTGGTCCTCCATGGGAGCAGGACTACCTAAAATGCTACTCATGTATAAATAATAATAATAATAATAATAATAATAATAATAATAATAATAATATTAAAAAAAAAAGAAAAGAAAAGAAAAGAAGAAAGAAAGAAAGAAAGAAAGGGAAAAAAAGCGAGTGTGTATCTTTATGTAACATAAACAAGTTTCGCTTTTCCTTCTTGGCTCTTTCATTTCAATAGGAGACTAAAAACACAATATCAAAAGGAAAATATGAATACGTCATTTCCATTGAAAGGTTCTTTTGCTGTTATCTCATTATATTTCTATTTCATCAACATCTTCGATATATCACCATGGCAGAATCCTCACTCTCTTATTCTCATGTTATATGTAGGCATGGAAAAATAGCAAAAAGTGAGTGAACAGCGTCCATTTTTGGATAATTGCTGTGCGCTTCAAGGTACTATTTAAAGAACATGCTTTTGTACAAAATATACATTTTATATGAAGTTCGAGTATTGCAACAGTGTTTAACTCTTTGTTCGTGAATATATCTATATTCACTTGTATTTTAATACATGATAAAGGTAATGATTTGTACATGGTAAAACATGAAACGAACAAATACAAATGCAGCCAAAAAGAAAACCCAAAAATACATGACCAACAACAACATAACATCTAGTGATGTGTTTAAGTGGCTCCTATTTTACGTATATAT
Source organism: Backusella tarrabulga (assembly GCA_024139415.1). NCBI lineage: Eukaryota > Fungi > Mucoromycota > Mucoromycetes > Mucorales > Backusellaceae > Backusella > Backusella tarrabulga. The sequence continues at coordinate 87,884 of VCJJ01002488.1, read as the reverse complement.
AACAATTCGATATCATCGTCGCTTTTTTTTTTGAAAGTTTACAAGTTTTTTGGCAAGTTGCACAAACGCATCATTAATTTAGCTGCATATAATTGTATTTTGAAGAGAGGGAGAAAATCCGACAATCAATTCATGGTATTTACACTGTTTAAAGCCAATTGGGTCTATTCATTGTGATATCAAAAAGTACTCTTAAATTACTTGATGAATTATGTATATAAAAAGTATATCAACTAGTTTACAATACTTTATTGTTATATTTAATGCTCGGTTAATGTTTCAATATAAGTAGGAACGGGTATATTCATTTTTTTTAGCTCTGCCGTTAATTTAGTAACAACAGTCTTGGACAGCCGAGTGATATTATCAATGACATGGTTATTGCTACTATCTGTGTTTGCCTATAATAAGCACCTCGTCAGTATTATACATATATACATCAGTCAACAACAAACTTACCACGGGTGGTGACATCTTATCAGCATACAACTGTCTAAACTGTTGAATGGCATTTAAACTTTCTGATAGTCTATTAAATGTATTAAACAATGCAACAATTTCTCCTCTTTCAAATAGATTAGGGTTTTCTTTATGGCTATTTGACTGGTTAGACTATCTTGGTAGGATCATCACCTTTTTTTTTACTTTTTCTCTTACTTTAATGAATTATCTTCATAGGAAAACAAGACCTTTAATGCAGTTCCTAATCCAACGGTTTGGATTTTACCCCAAAGTCGGCACTTTTCACATCCAACACAGTCCATGATTTTAGATACGTTTCTGAAATGATCTCGGAATTCACGCTTCAAAGTCTAAGTACCTTGTTAGTGATTTTATATCGAGAAAAAGGCTATTTATCCGGCTTTACCTGAGCTTGAGGACCGTTGAACATGGATCTTTCATCAAAGGTAGAAGGACAGGAATCGGTGCTACGTACTAATCTCTGAACCATGTCCTATGAAACACTACAATGTCAATATACTGACATGGATGTAATGGAAGCAATAAACAGACCTTTATTTTATTATCCTCGTCTTGGCTGCCAGTACGGAATTCATAATCCTCCAGATACAAACCAATTTTTTTAATAGAGCGTAACACCAAGGCATATGTAAAGTATATATTTTGTAGACGTTCAGGATGAGCACCAATACGATTTACAAAACAATCCAAATTAGGTCCCTAAAACACACATATCAACCAAAAGCCATTCCCATACGCTATATATCAACATACCCAAACACCCGTTTCTTGATCAAACCATTCATCACAAATATGGATAGAAATCGAAGAATGAAGACCTGAAATCAGTCGATAATAAACACGTTTTTCCAAGCACACTTCCTCTTTATCCGACTCTTCTTGAAGATCATTCAAATACTGATTCAATTCTTTCTTGGTATTGGGTACTTTTGCAAATGGATGTTGTTGTTCTATGCTATTTTGTTTTTGTTGCTCGTTACTACATGTTTCACATCCTTCCGTCATCTGATGTACGATATCAAAACAATTTTCTTCATAAATCGACTTCCAAACTCTTGCAGATGATGGTCCTGCATAACCTGTAAAGCGTTCGGGGTTTTCTAGTAAATCGATATAAACAACACCTAATTGTAATATATTAGTCCACTTGTCCTTCTTTATGCATTAGAAATACTTTACTGTTTGAATCCAGTTTGTCGTCTACTAGACAGAAATCCTGATCTTTATATGAGCATTGTGTAGATGGCTGGAATAACTAATTATCGACCGGGATTTCAAATCGAGTCAATTATTAACAGCTGCAAAATTTAATTAATAATTAAGGGTACTTTACTGCTCCTTTGGATGGTAATTGAATGGCACTCAGTGCATCTTTTCTCCATTCTACCGGTAAAAAGCTCTAATAATAACAATTATAAATGAATGTTCCTTGATATATAAACATTTATTTTTATAGCCAACCTCATCAGTAGTTGCAACTGAACAATCACGATTTAAACATAATGCATTCTCATTCCAAAATGGACATTCCTTCCAAAGATCAGCCTGTATAATGTCAAGGTTAATATCGAGAGTAGATACAGAAAAGAGATGGTTTCTTTACCCGATAATGCCTGAAAAACCTTGTTTTTACTAGTTCCTGTATTTTATCAAAAACATCACCCTGGATACTTTCAATGCTTTGATAATCGCAACAAGTATCCTTTATTTGTCCATGGGGCTATAAATGTATATTATTATACAATATATGAATGCATTATAAACTAGATATTTACATTACAATAGTCTTTTGGGTTCGTCGATGATAGGACTTGCTCTACAAATCTGACTGGTGCAGGGTCTTCTTTTAAAACTTGTCCTTTAAGTTGTAGCGTAATCCCGACGAGATTACCAAGCAGTAAAAGTAGAAATGAAGAGCGCATCTATCTTGTTTTTTAGTAAATGAGCTCAGGTAAGAAAAGAGATCTATTGAGCTGATCTCGAAATATAAAAAATAAAATAAAAATGCTACGTGTCGATTTTTCAATGAATGTCACAAGGAGTGCGCTATTTTTGGACAAAACATGCAGCCCATTTTCTTTAAAAAGTACAAAACCATTTTTATGTAATAATGGCTTTAAACCAAGATAATAATCAACTTGGTTCCATGGTTTGGAACTGAGGAATAGATGGAGCCATGGGATGGTTTAATCTATATTCAATGTGTCTATAGCTAACCTTAAACTTGTTCCTTAATTTTGATTCGAAGTCCTTCCTCGGGATTTGGCTCAGTGCTGTTTAAAATTAATTACACTTTCTATAAAAGGAAATTATCGTATATAAGCCCAAAGGAGATGATTTTGGGGGGTCCCCCCCCCTCTCTCTTTTGGGGGAGAGGGGGGAGAGACTTTTACGTGGTACGATCGCAAAATGGTGATGAGTACTTTTAGTTTTCATATAAAAGACAAAACCATTATTAATATGTTTTTCGAAAAGAGCTCATTCAAAACCCTTGATCAGCCTCCATTCTTTACATAACTTTCAGCTACCATTTGTTTTTTATCTTTTTGTAGTTATTTACAGGACAAAGTTTACTTAGGCATTACACGATAAAGGGTCCCTCAAGAGAGAGGGGAGTCCCCCAAAGTTATTCCAAGCAAAAAAAAACATTAACTCAGTAGTGATCGAAAACGTGACTTGAATAAAAACCATCGAAAAGTAACAAAAAAAGAACAACAAGAAAAAAGAACCAGAGTCGAAGAATGCCAATGCCATTTGTCATCAATGAGCGTGCTTTTGCATTATATGTTAAACGCAGTGTCACCAAACAAAACAGAAAGCCAATAGTAAAATAGGGAACACAATATCCTTTTGAAAGAAAGTTATGCCCAATTCGGTTATTAAAAAAGCATTTAGCACAATAAAGTTTAGTGTGTTATATCCATTCAATGGTAGAGACAGCAACATTTCATGTGAACAGAATTGGACATTGGTGTAATCCTATATTTAAACTTTTTTTTCATAAAATGCAGTTAACTGATTTCGCCATATTTACCGTTTTGCTTGAATTAGGGAAAAAAACAAGGGCCAAAACTTCCCCAGATATAAATTGACGCTAGAAATGTTCTAGATGTTTTGTTGTATAAAGAATTAAACCGGTCTATGAATTATATTTCATGCATAGCGCTAAACCACTGGTGATTCCCATCTAAAACTTGCCTATCTTAAAAATGCAATGAAAAATATAGATATACATTTACTTGTTATATTTTACCATGAAAACTAAAAGTTTAATTCAAATGACACGTTTTATAATAGAAAATATACCGGCGTTTGATAAGGTTTTATTATTGAATTGGGTAAAATTATGTGTTATTAAAGGTTAGCTTCAATATTACATAAAAAAACGCCTCAGTGAGCCACGCTACTGTTATTATTGTTTTTCTTTTGGCTTTGTTTTTTTTTCTGCTATTGAGAAACTTTATGTTTTAGATGTGAAAAAAATGAAAGGCATCCGGGGCTCTTTCTACACAACGTGAGTATTAATTTATATTTTAAATGACAAATATCAAATAATTGAATAATTTTCTTTTGAAAAAAAAGAAGAAATAATTTCCTTTTCTTAACCACGGTGGAAGCACTTAATATAATCGTTGCTTCTTTTGGTAAATCAATAGGTTTCTATTGTTGTAAAGCGAGCTTTTTTAAACCCTTTTTTTTTATAAAAAAAGACCATATCAACAAAAAAGGAAAAAGCACAAACTTGGAGGAAGGATGATATGGAATTGCTTTTTTTAGCCCACATGGTAAAGAAAATTTATATTCATATTCAATTAAATTATGGAACATAACATATTTTTTGTTTTTATTGTAAAAAAAAAAAATAGATAATCAAAGCTATGTACGCTGCAAAATATATAGAAATATTGAAATAAAAAAAAATACCAGCATAATAGAGTTGAATTGAAGAAAAAAGGCTTATAAAAGGGGAAAAAAAAAGCAGAAAAAAATATTTTACAAAGAAATACAGTTGTCAAATAGGAAAAAAAAAAGAGGGGGAAATAACCAAGAGGACTTTTTTTTGTGCATATTTACGAATCATGTTCCTTTTTTTTTGTGTGTTCGCGCAAGCACGAATAAGGAGAAAAAAAAAGGAGAACACAAAGGAAATAAATAAGTATAATAAAAAAAATCCTTTACGCTGATCATTTCTGGTATTTGGATTCTATTCGTAGAGAAAAAGAAAAAAAGGTATCAAAGACATAGGGTTTTTTTGGTTGGTTTTCTTATATTTAGTTGTCCCACGAGAAAAGATCTACAATATCAAGTTAATATACTATTCAATTGAATCATATCTAAAAGAACTTACGGTCATCTGAGGCTTCTAACATGGCAGAAGCAAGAAAACCATTGGGGACATAGGAATTAGATGGCATATCATTATTTACAATAGGCATTCGAACTGCTGGGATAGCTGAGATGGTAGTACTTGAGTGGTGCTGGTTATCATATCTGTAAAAGGTTTGTTCGGCGCCAAGACTAGCAATATCAAACTGAAAGTCCGAGTTGGATGATTGTGGGCTGCTACTCGAAATGGATGCTTCTGGTCTACTAGAGGAGAGCGGCAGAATATTTACCATGGGGTTTACCATAAACTGATCCGGTCGAATCGGTCCTTGGTAACTAGGCAAAGTGGGGGGTGACACAAATGAGCTAGATGAAGGAACAATATTGGAGACCGATGACCTTCTTCGTCTCTTGGAATTGTGCATCAATGATGACGATGCTGATGATGAGAGAGGCAAAGAAGGAGGAGACGAATAAGAGACGGTGGGGAAGAAAGGATCGTCATTAAGAGTGGTACTAGGATCTGCTAGAGAGTCACTTCCTTCTCTTTGTCGCTTATTTGGGCTAGATCCAACAGGAGGAGAATAGTTGATACGATCAATAAGTGCCTTTGTTTTAGTGAGTAAAGCGATGCCTCGCACCTGTGGCTTTAGGTTGCTGGATGTACGTCTAACTCGAATGACTTGCTTGGGTGCAGGAAGAAAAGCAGTGGGTGACTTCTTTCCAATTGAAATATTGCTGCTATTGGTGTCTACTGATTTGGTTTCTTCAATCGATTTGGCGTCTTCTTGGTCGTCACTATCGTCATCTTGTTGTTCATCTTCATCTGATTTGAGGCTTTCCAAAGAAGGTGATCTTTCAATGGCTGACTTTTTCTTTTGATGAGTCTTGCTTCCTGATGTAGTGGTCACCTTTTGCTTAAGCTTCTTGGTGCTTTTCTTAATGCGATCAGCTTGGCGAATTAACTGCTCATGTTCCTTTTTGAGAGTACTTAATTGACCTTTGAAATCAGATTCTCTCCTGGAAGCAGATGATACTATTTATTAACTGTTAGATTGATTGTTTGCTTGAATACATATATTTTTATGTACTTACCAAATTCAAGTGATTTGCTAACGATCATACTTTTGCTAGGACGTCTTACTTGCTGGAGACCAGGTAAAACATGAGCAAGTTCTTGGAATTTTACATTGAGACCTTCACGTCTTTGACGTTCAAGAGCGTTATGAGCTGTTCTTTTCTCATAATAAGATAAATCAGTTTTGCTAAAAAAAAAAGGTAGAAAAGATGAATATACATATACATTGATTATGTATTAAACAGTATCTATATACCTTGTACTAGTGCTCGACATACTTGTTGTAAAAGAGATTCCAAAAGGATATTGAGCAGAGTTGGCGTTATTGTTAATTTCTGATTGATAGCCTACCAATGAATGGCCGAGATTACTTCCAAATGCAATTTCAGTAGTAGGAGATGGTGTCCGATGAAGCGACATAAGAAATTGAATGACAGATAAAATTGTTTTAACAGTAAAGTAAGAAAGAAGAAAGAGATTGAATTTTTTTAATGAGGAAAGACAAATAAATAATTAAAAAAAAAGTGGTTGCAAATTAATAAGAAATAGAAAAACTTAAAAAAGAGAAGTGAGAATTTGAAAAGTCTTGCATTTTTTTTTCATTTTATTTATATACTTTTCCAAAACAAACAAACATATGTTTAAAAAAGGGATTCTTTGTCTGACCAGTACAATTTTGTAAAGAAATTAGGCCAGCACATTTGCTAGCAACAAAAAAGATGTATATTTTGGCACCCAGTATTTGGTAACATATTACAATTTTACTTTTTAATGTTAGGATTTGTATCGATCGGTATTATTATAGTGTAATGAACGATTGAAAAGCCTTGTAGTAAAAAGTGCAATAGAATAGACAAATGTAACAAATGGAGGTGAGAGTTAGCAAATGCTGTTCACTGTAGTGGACGTAAAAGGAAATACAGCATAGTACACAGAAGCAGGTTCCAAAACAAGCAAATACAAATTTGTTTTATAATCCTCATAATCGAAAAATTCTGTTAGATCATCGATTTCTAGGTCTCAACCCCCCAGATCTGCTTACCCCCCCATCAGCTTTCCTTTTTAAAACACTGTATTATTTTTTGTTTTCCTGTGTTCAATTAATTATATAGTATCACTTGTCTAATTCAGCATGAATAAATAAAAATGACGATTATTGAAATATAATTATAATAATCGTAATAATATGCAGACTATTATTTTTATTTTTTAAAATCAAGGGGGTTAGTGCTGACTATCAAAACATAAAACTATGAATAATAATTGATTTAAATTCATTCACAATTAAGTAAAAACAAAAAGGGTGTATACGTGAACTAACTAGAACAAAAAAATGCGTGCTCGTAAAAAGGGTGTATTCTAACATTTTTCAAAATGGCAAAAAGTATTCATAAAAGAATGAAATCGCATTACACGTAAAATGAAAACTCAATTGCTATCTTTCAGAACACGTGTATATCAACCAACTATTTCGAGTAAATCTTACATAGTGACTTGTACATATTCATTCATACAGTGAAACTCCAAAATATTATATGAAAGGAACAATTATCATGTTAGTAATATATGCATTATAAAGCCGAGATAATGCACATTCGGATCTATCATTTCATAATTAATCATTTCTTAGAAGAAGGGGGGAGGAGGGTGGTGATGATGTTCTTTTATTCTATAAATCTAAATCTACCATGCTTTTCCTTATCTTGAATAACAATAGAGACTATATACACACGCACACGCACACACACACCAATTTGAATTTAGATGAATATACTCGCGGATATAGTGTTATTGGTAGTTTTTTTCACGATCAAAACAACTGATACAAATCCTTCGCAAGGTAACACGAAATGACTATGTGTAGCAGCATGGCAAATTTTATTTCTAAAAATGACAACTGTTCATTAGAACTCTGCTTGAAAGTAAAGGTATTGATCTACATTATATTTAAGTCTAGTATATACAGGTACCATCATGACGCCTGGTATACATCTAAATTCTTACTTCATGATCATTTTACTTTATACCAATTTTTTAATTAATGCAAGGGAACAAAAAAAAAGGTTAATGAAACATTTAGCGTATGAAAAAACCGGAAGGTATAAAAAAAGTTTAATCAAACGCTACCTTTCCTAAAAAGGGAAACAAGAGTTGTGCTTTGACAATTCACAGCAAAAATATTCGATCGATACAGGTTAGTGTATCACACACATTTTCAAAAAAGTAAAAAATCAGAGGAAAACTCTTAACTGACGAAGAGAGTAAGGGGGAAACGTTTTTAAAAATGGATAGAAAAAGCCAACAAAAATACCCAAAACATAAAAAGTGTAACGAAAGAGATGTATCATCTTTATGTGCGTGAGTGTTTTAATTCTGTCTGTATTTTTTTCGATCTTTGCTAAAAAGAAGTCCACTTTTTTTAAACAGATCCTCTACATGCGTATACATTTATGATCAATTTTTTTAGCTATTTGTTTTACCCCTTTGTTGCTATGTAGCAACTGTTTTTTTTTTATGATCTAGATAAATAAGTTTGATGGCAGGCTGATTCTTTGATGTTTTTGATTTAGTAAAAAAAAATTCTAAGCCCTTCTTCGACAATGAAATCATCTCAAAATCGATATAAAACGCGCTATTTGTTGATTATCGTGATAAAAAGAAAATAAAATAACTTTATTTCTTCTGCTGCCGTTTTTTATTTTCTGTCGTCTTTTTATTTTCTGGTTTGCATGGTACTATTTTCTACACGGCCAATAAAGAATCATGTCATAAAGAAAGAAGTGGTAGAAGATGTAGAAGAATTATTTTGTTAAAAAAAAGTGTTCAAAAACGAATTAAAAGGAAAGAGAAAGCATAAGCGAGCTAATTTATACGCAGAAATGCAATGCACGTGAGTGGTGAAATAACACGCCATTTCTCTGTTTTTTGTACTAAAAAATCAGGTGCTTTTTTTCAACCATTCAGCGTTCAGATAACCTTTTTGAATCAAACCATATAATTCAACCTTTCTGTATCTGCTTGCGATTTCGTTCCTTGCGCTTAGAAGTTCATCGAGAAAGTAAATAGATAACAATAATAAATAAAAGGTAGCATTATTAAGAGTATCATGTCTTTGTTTGACTCATAAGGTGTAACATTAAATTTGACGATCTCGATAAATCACAAATAAAGCTCTGAGAGTGTTGAAAAAAAAACACCAATGTTCATAAAACTGATATTTTTAAAAGGCTTCACCAGGCTTTGTTTTTGTTTTTTATGCTGCCATAGAAAGATAAGATATACATAATAGGCATTTAGTATATCTGTACACTACACTTTGCTAAGGATCCGAAAAACCAGTGGTGGAGGAGAATTAAACTTTTGGTGTCACCGTAAAGTTACGAGTCTTAAAATCGGGTTTAATAGCTTCACCAGGAACCATTGTTCAAGAAAAACCTTTCCTCTTTAACTCGACTTTGTAAAAAAAAACTAACCGAAAATAAGCCTCATATAACGTGGTTTACTTGCTAAAAACGACAAAAATTAGAGTGGTATTGACTTAGCATGTAAAACTATGGTGGATCAAACAATGATGTGAGCTCTAAAATGAATGCATTTTAGATTCAGACAAGGTCACTAAGAATCCGCAAAATGACAAGTATGTCAAAATAAGTTACATATGAAAAGGCACATCAAAGATGTGAAAATGTTAAAGTGCATCAAAAACTTGAGCAAGAAAATGTGAAATTGCATTGTTGATAGTGTGAATCATATAAATGTTAAATTTTACAGCGAATACTATAAGGCTTTTAATAAACTACAATAATACAGCTCAAACAGAAATGCTGATGAGACAAATGATTATATATCTACGTAGTAATCGCTTTTTGATTATTATTAAAAAAAAAAGTATGAAGCCGTCGTAATGATTCGTCAAAATGAATACAAATCATTTCTTTATCCTTCTCACGGCGCAAGTAGCCTATTTAATAATATTAGAGTCATTGTTTGTAAACATTTAATTCAATCCGTATTATTCGTATCCAATCATAATAGATCGCATCTCTAGTCAATGATGATAATTTATTTGAGCTTTTAGATTAACTAGATCACACAAAAAACATAGTTTTACACCCCCCCCATTTATCTGTATCGATTTAAATGATACATAACACAGGTAGACGGGGACCGACTTTTCTTTTTTCATTCCAAGCAGTAATCCTCAGTCCTTCTATCTCCATTTTTGTAATGACAGCATACCATTTTACTAAATATGAGGCCGTTTCAACTACTAGTGAAATCAAAATCTTTTATTATGTGTCTTTTTTTAGTAGATTCCTTGTTAATAATAATTACAAAATAACAAAAAAAAGTATGCTTTATTTATTTATTTAATAAAAGGAATGCGCCCTGTTGCTCTAAAAGGTTCATTAATAATTTGCGTTTATGTTATTAAAGCTCTTGTTAAATATTGGAAGTCGGTATTGACCATTAAAAGGTAAACCCTGCATCAATATGTCTCAACATTTGTAATAAACAGGAATAGCCACATGAACGACTATAATTTTTGGCGTTCTAGAAACAAAGATCAGCACTGCAAGTTTTCTTCTTATGGTTTAGAAGTCAACTAAAATAACCACGTTTGATAATAATTAGGATATTTGAATTATGCTTTTTGTATTAGTATATGTTGGTAACTGTACCATTCAAGCAATCATACACATCTTTTCAAGACTTTTATAATATGAAAAAAAAAGTACCGAAAACTGATTAATTGTAGTAACATGATCATCTAATATCGCCAATCATGAATAGTTACCGAAACCACAAGATATTAAAGGGGGTAAATACTCGAGCTATTATTTTTTACTTTAATCAGGAACATACACATGATTATTACGTAAGGAGACTTACACTGAAGGCTTTTTTAATAGTTATGCCACGTAAATAACATTCTTGTTTTAGAAAACAAAAAACGAAGAGTGTCATACTTGATTACTTGTTAAAAGTATTCATTTGTTTGCCTAAAGTGTACTTTCGTAATGAAGTGTTTGGAGATTAAACATTAATTTAGACGCTGCCGAAAACGGGACATATGTATTTAGCAAATTCCATCAAATACGACGTAATTATTATGTTTGGGATTTTACCAAGTGTTTCTGTCCTACGTTTATGTGTTTGATATGAATTTGGGACATGACAGGTCAAATGATGATGAACCACGGAAACGAAATTCTATCGTATCATATATGAAACAGAAAATAAATGCAATAATACTAAATAAACATTGGAATGAAGCAGTACAATAAAATTATGAATTAGTATCCTTACAAATTGTCGACTTTTTTTTTGTCAGGTAGATTACCTTTGATTTGATTAAAGGCACAGTTGTCTGCTGCAAAGAATTATAATCTGAGAGTACTTTTGAAGAAGGGAACAATATGATCAAAGAAAACATAACATTTTCATTCTGCTATCGCGCACTTACGACCACTCCCCCCGAGTATAGCTCCAGCAAGCGATCCTAAGAGGGGTTTGCGGTACAATAATCGGCGATGGATGTGCCATTTTTAATTGCTGGTATTAAAAGTATCCTGTTTGCAGGATGGCTCGTTCCAGATTACACGGTCATGTGTGGTAAAGTTTACTTCATTCTCGAGTGCTTCTTGTGGCAGCTACCCAGTAAATCGCCACTTTCTGATCGTGATAAAAAAAAATAGTTAGTAAATGAACTATCTCGTCAATAATGTGAATTCCAAGAATGAGAGTGCTTAATGCTATTAATGGTAAAAATAAAGTTTGACCGCATGATGTGTACAACACATTACTTTGTCGCCGCTAACCGATCTGTCAATTACAGTAGCAACTACTTGAAGAGTTTGATTGTGGCTTCCTCGTAATACGCAACTCGGTTATATGTCCATAAGCATCAGCACTCGGATGCAGTATTTTATTTAAATGCCTTTAAACACTATATCAACAAGAATAGCATTAGGTGATTTACTTAAAGCTGTGATAAGGAAATCTTTCTACTTATGATTCACCACAATCAAAGTAGACAGTGTGCTATTTAATCACTGTATAATGAGTTGGCTGAGATCGTGGACCCAAATAGTACACACCAGGCGCTATTTTGCATCGGGATCTCTATTCTGAATATAGCTACGGTTACCTTAGATGAGTTTAGCAAGAACTATAGGCAGAAGTTCAATTGATAGATCGATACAAAGGAAAAACGAGTATGTAAGAAAAGTCAAAATGACAAGTTAGATATCTTACATATCATCACAGAACCTGATCTTTTATTTTTATTTTTTAGAAAAAGATAATCAACCACAAATCTCATCTATTTACGATTTATCATTCTCCAAGTCGATCAATCCGGCATTTCAAAGATGATATGTGCTTTCTTTTTCTTTTTTTTTTTTGACATAACATATGGAAAAAATCTTAATTTACAGTAGCTAATAATGTGCTACACATGCTAAGATATGAGGTCATATAATGGATAAACAATAAAATCATGATAGTGCTTATGGTGATGATAATGATCCATACATTTGATTTTTATTAAAAGATAAAAAAGGAAAAGATAGAGATGACATATTTTCTTTAAGGATTAACATCGTTTAAGGTAATCTAGTTGGATGTGTTGTTGTGATTTACAATTATATATATATACTATCGACCGTTTGTTTATGCATAGAGGGGGGTGTTTTTAACAGTTGACAGTTAGCGTTTTTTTTTTTCTTTTTTTTTCAAAAAATGAATGCTGGGTATAAAAAAAAAGATTAAATGAGCAGATTTCTATGAGGAAACCGCTTCGATTTTTTCTAGTTGAGGTTCCTCTTGCAAAGTAAACTCGTCGTCATAGCTGATTTCAAATTAGAATATCAATCACACTATCTTACGTCATAGATTACTTACATGAGTGGCTCCTCGCTGTTAGCGGTTCGATTCAAGTGTAAGTAAACATCTGTACCATAACTAAAATAAAAAGACGATGAGGTGGATATGAAAAACATAGTTTTCAATAGAAACTTACCCTTCCATAGAAGTCAATTTAAGGTCACCACCAAAATACTGTGCATACTTAAAAAAACGAGATGAATAAAAAAAATCGATCTCAGCTTGTAATTTTTTTAGATTTAGCTTACCAATCTTGAGATGGGTAACCCGTATCCAAAACCAGCCATTGGTGCTCTAAATTCCGATTGGTCAATCTCATACTCTTGTGCTTTTGCCGTGGTGTACTAAAAAGAAAAAGGTGGATTAAAAAAGGGTGCGTGGAGTAACAGTGCATTATCTCGTTGATTACCATATAGGTCCAAACCAGTGGTGTTTCCGAGCGTGGGATACCTCCCCCCTCATCTGAAATTTTGATTGTGATGTCCTCTTTTCCGTGTGCTATTATTAATTTTATAGGGGGATACTGATCTTCATAGTCTATTCCGTATTTCTCCACAACTGCACGAAGTGAATTTTTTAACAACTCGAATAAAATATGATTCAAGTGTGATGGAACATAAGTAAACTCCATATCTCCGGGACAATATAAATGGACCTCTGGACCACTAAACAACCCATAATGCTCGTTACAAACGGTTCTTGAGCTTTGAATAGCCTCCATGGCTACGTCTTGAATCTTTGTTCGTTTACAAATAACACCGACATAATCCTTGGCCAT
>VCJJ01002488.1:22342-51746 GCA_024139415.1 Backusella tarrabulga | reverse complement strand
CCTTTTTTTTTTTTTTTTTTTTTTTTTGTTTTTACGCCTTTTGCGCTACTGTTTCAATACATTTTGTCAAATGATATGGGCTCTTTGATAAATAAATAAATCGAAACAACTGCATATTGCATGTGAAGGGGCGTGTTATCATTTGTGAACAATTTAAACAGAAACTATTATCGTCCTTTCATGCATTATACTCTTTATCCAATCCGAGGATAGCAGAATCTTTACAAATCAAAACTTACAATCCCTTTATTACTTTTGAGCGTTATGATTATCAGTTATATATACACAGTAGATAGTATTCTCTATAGTTTCTTTTAAAACTCTTCTTCGTCCTCTTCTTCTCGTCTTCGCTTCATCGCTTCATGAGATTGCATATTATCTGATGCATCAATATCCAAAGACAATTTTTCTGTAGGTTTAGCGGCCATTCGTCCCTAAAAGAAAGAAAAAAGGGAATAAGCACCTCTTTCTGTGGTTTGTTTAATGCACTTTACATCGGGTACAATTGAATAATTAATGCCAGTTAAACAGTGCTTATCAGAAGGTAAACGGACACCATATTTTTCTGATATAAGAGGGAGTGTGCTTTTATTTCTTTCATGAGCCAGTTCCGAAAGAAACTATCCGACCTTTACTATTAGCTCCTCTCTCTCTCTCTCTCTCTCTCTCTCTCTATGTACGTCTCTGTTTCATTTTTTTTTTACCTCTTTTGGTGCTGTTGAAGTAAACGAAGTGTTTGCGCGTTCTTGAATAGCAAGTTGTATATCTTGTAAATCGATACTATCTCTATTTGCGTGTTGAGAATATGTTGATGCATCTTCAAATATGTTTGCTGTATATTCTACAAATGAAAATCAGTTCATTGCAATCCTTTTCTTCCTTCTTTATCATGTACAAACTCACGATGTGCAAATTCAAGCAATTCGGTAATGACATTTGGATCGTATTCATGTACACCTAACGTTTGAAGTATTAGACTGGCAATTCTTTCCTGTGAATTTTGCTTTGCGATGCTGTTTTCCGAATCAATGCCCATTTCTCAAATCAAATGAGGTGTCATTGCAAACGCCTTCAGCAAAAACATATAAAAAAATTGTTGGCGGAGTTTACATAAGATGCATTTGGACAATTGACTAAATTGATGTGGAAAAGCCGTGATTTTCATATTTCTCCTGAAAGTAAAAGTCTCTCACACACATACTCTTTCTCTCTTTCAACTTGAGAATATATTTTCATTTCAACTTGGTTAAATGTGATTTGTTGGATAAGCATGCACTCGAGTTGAATTAAATAGTATTTACCAATCATCTTGTTCCCTTTGTCTCTGTTTTTATAGACTCACATTGGTAAACCCAAACTCAAGTGTGGCGTAAGCAGCAGCTCTTTTTTGCCCTAAAACTTGCGTCAGAAGATAATTTTGTTTTGGTTTAGAATGGAACTCAAAAAAAACAAAGTGTTTCGAAGTTTTTTTTTTTCATATAAAATGCATGCAAGTTCGAGCCTTTTTTATTTATTTCCTCCTTCCTTTTTGTTGTTCTTTTTCTTTTTTATTAAATGAAAGCTAAATTTAGCGTCGATTATCTTTCACACGAATGGCACTCTTCTGATACCATTCAAGCATATCGAGAAATTCAAAATCAAATATCAAAAGTCTCATTTGATTCAATCACAAAAAAACACACCTTTAAAGATTTAAAAAAATTAACAAATGAAAGAAACCAACTGATACGATATCAGAATGCGATTTGGAGACAAATGACGAAAACATGTACTAAGCATCTTGGAACAAACAACACCATGATTCATCCATCTACAGTCAATTGGCAAAAGGAATCTGATATCACCTGGCTATATGGACCGCTTTATCTACCATTATCGCTAGGCTATACCGATGATATCTATAGCACATCAAGAATCGGCGACGACAAACTACTACCTCCCAATTTTACAAGATCAGAGTGTATACGAGCATTATTCAAGTTGAGTAATAGTAAGCGTTACTGGTCTAAATGTGTTTCAGAATCTGGCAAACAAACAAGAAGACTATCAGTACGTTTTGATCCTGATATTACCAAATTGGAATATCTACCGGATTCACCCGTGAATGAATCTATTCCATCCATGGATCATGTTCAAGAGGACGAAGACGAGGATGACGAAGACGAAGAGTTTTTCAAGGCCATCATTTACATAGGACAATACATAAAACAGCTGCTATTGACAACATTGTTTGGACTGCACAAGAAAGAACAAGAAAATAAAGTTATTATTTCAGCAGAACAAAGGGAGCTCACAAAATTCTGTATATCTATCGCGTCCTTTGCCGCTTGGCTGATATATCAAACAATCATGTTCTTTTCAACAACCATCAACCGTACTTTTGGTGTTTCTAACAACCATCAGATAAAAGCAAGTGCTTAAAACGTTGTCAATTCTTAAAATCACTTTCTATATATATTTATTTATTTTGTGTGAAGTTCCTCTTCCACTTTTGTAAAACATCCCCCCTTTTTTTCTCAAAAAGAACAAGAATGTTGTAACCATCAGGTCAGATTGTTCGAATAGTAATAAAACAATATAAAACAAAACAAACAAATGTCTCCCAATGCACTGGCTTGTATCGAAGGTGTATTGTATTGGGCAGCGTTCTAGACAATGTACATAATAGTTAAATGAAAGTGTCAGTCTTTGAAATAGTGAGATCCTTTATGCACCTATCACATCTCGACTCTTTTTGTTTTTTTGTTTTTTTGGCGCCAAAAAAACAAAAAAACAAAAAAAGATCGATTGCATATTTAAAATGAGGATGAAACCTTTTAAATGCAGCAAGGAATACCTTTATAATGATACACTTTAACTCTCTCTTTCTCTAACAAACAATTTAACATCTCTGTGAGTTTTACACAAAAAAAGAAGCAAAAGTATTAAGAACAAGTGCAACATGTTGAATCCTCCTTTTGACGTTTTATAATAATACTTTATCTTTAAAATAAATCAAAGGAAAAAACATGTCTATATAACGAAAGTGTCACGTTTATATGTAAAAGAAAAAGGAGGGAAATTGTTGTAAATTATAATGCAAGAGATGTTAATTTCGACTATTATGGACTTGATACAACGAATCGAAAAGATAAAAGTACCGTCTTTTTTTCAAGCAATGAATAGACATCTTTACGTGTCTTTTTTAATAATAAAAAAAAAGGTAAAATAGAAACAGGTGATGTTTTATTCAAGTTGTATACACATATATGATTCGTTATATTAGTGAAGAGATGTTATCTATTGCCTTAATGCTTGTTTCCATCGGCATGGAGAAAGAGAATGGACATGACTTTCTATTTAAAGCATTTTTTTTATTTACCACACTCGTGAAACATAGATCTCTAAACATGTCGACTATTTGCTATGATCAACATTTACAGCTTATAAATAAATGGTAAATCTCGTATCTTTATCTTTATGAATATATATAAACAGAAAGATAACATATCTAAAGCTGATCTATTAATAAAGCAAGTTTTACAGTTTAATCAAAACTTTACATTTCCTTATTACTGGTTTATTCAAGATATATTTTTTCATATTCCTCCCCATGGCAATTAGAAAAGAACAGGGTTCAATATATCCCATATCCTATGGTTCCTGGTCCCTGACATTAAAGTAAAACAATCAATATTAGAATATACTAATATTAAAATAAGAAAAGACAAAAGGAAACTTGGTTTTCCTTTTGTTCGCGTTTCAACTTTTGATTATCAGGGAAAAAAAGAAGAAAAAAAGGTGTCTTTCATTTCTTATTTAATTTTTCACAAATACAAATTCTATTTGTCATGAGAAGACTCATCTTGACAGCTGACCAAAAATGATAAAACCTTAATTTTGAAAAATTCAACAGTATTTCTAAAATGCTATATTTTTCTCTAATAAAAAAACGAATGATGGAATAGAGCACTATTTCCCGATTCCAACAGAGTTAGTTAAAATAGAAAAAAGGTCGCTGCCTTGGTTTTTGATTTGATGTCAGTGTGTAAAAATAACCCATAATTAATTTTTAATATGCTTGCGTTCATTTATTCTATTTTCACACTCTATTCAACAATAAAGAACAGCCATTAAGCTGAAAAGAAAGAGTAGACTTTTCCCCCCTCTCATTTATACAACTTGATTTATCTCCTCTCGTCTTCCTTTAACAAGAGAGGATGGCTATTTAATATTAAATATGCTAACCGAGCCTATTTTTTTCACTGAGTGCCACACCATGATGACGAAAGCGATTAACGGCATGTTCCAATCAAAAGGCCACTTGCAGTTTTTATACCAAAAAAGGCATTTTTTTAATATTACGGAGTTGTCAATTCGGAAATAAAAAGATTATACATGAACCTGACCTCACTTGTGACCCACATAGGGAAGGGAGAAAGCGAGAGATAACCGAAAATATAAACTCCTTTTTCTCGCTCTCTCTCCTTCTTTTCTTCTTCTTCTTATTTATTTATTTTTTCTCTTATTATGCCTTCCTCTTCAACTTTGGGCACAACAGCCCTTGTGCTGGTGATCGGTATGCTGGTCTCCGGTGTATGTAATACAATTTTGAATAAATTTCAAGACATGCAATGTGTGGGTAATTGCGATGATCCCGATCCTAAAAAGCGACATTACTTTGAACAGCCCATTTGGCAAACGTAAAGTATTGAAAAGTCACCCATTTATCCATTTTGCTAAGACCTTAATAGATTAAACATGTTTGTGGGTGAGTTTGCAGTGTGGTCGGTCTATATCTATCAACGTTACCACGCCAGAAGACTACAAGCAAGTATACCACCATCCACCATCAACCAACTGGATGCCTCTGCACTTGTAGATGATATTGATAACGACCTTGCAAAGAATGAATCAAATCTCCCTGAATTGAAGGGCTGGAAATCATTGTTATTTTGGATACCAACAATGTGTGATTTACTTGCAACAACTGTAAGTTGTTTTATTTGCATGTGATTTTGTTTTTGATTGATAGGAACTCATCGTTTTTCGTTATAAAAAAAAGGTAATGAATGTCGGCCTTATCTTGACATCCGCAAGTGTTTATCAAATGTTACGTGGTGCCGTTGTCATCTTTACCGGCGTCTTTAGTTACTTCTTCCTCAACCGTCGTCTCCGTTACTACGAATGGGTATCATTAATCATGGTTGTGACAGGTGTGGGTATTGTTGGTCTCTCCTCTGTGTTATTCCCCCAAAACAGACCCTCCAGCACCGAAACAGGCGAATTTGATTACGGCTCCTTGTTGGGTGTTTTCCTTGTGTTGGGTGCTCAGCTCTTTACTGCATCGCAATTTGTGATTGAAGAGAAGATCATGTCTCGTTACAGAGTCACACCATTGAAGGCTGTGGGCTTGGAAGGCACATTCGGTCTGTTCTCTGTGTTGGCAGCCATTCCCATCCTTCATTTCTCTCTTGCAAGCAAATACCCCACCTTTGATATGGTGCAGGGCTATCATGACTTTTTTGATCATGCACGAGTTTGGCAAACTGGTTTGGCCATCAGTATTTCAATTGCCTTTTTTAATTGGTTCGGTCTTTCTATTACAACATCTATTTCTGCTACTGCAAGAAGTACTATTGATGCATGCAGGTAAGAGGATAGCGTGTTTTGTGTTTGAGTTTGTGTGATTACTTATCTGTTTTCTCTTTATAGGACATTATTCATCTGGATGGTATCTCTTTCCTTGGGTTGGGAAAGCTTCTCATGGATTCAGGTTATTGGTTTTATGGTTATGGTAACAGGTACCTTCTACTTTAACGGCGTCCTTAAATGGCCATTTGAAAAGGAGAGTGACGAAAATGAACGTACTCCACTTTTGAGAAACCAAGACACTGAGCAATAATCATTTTATTGTTTATAATTTCATCATTTTGCTTTATTAATATATATAATACATTTTGTTTGTGTATCTTTTTCTTTTTTTTATTTTCATAATAAATACATGATTGATTAGTGCTTTTTACAAATCACAATAAACACTGAAACAAGCGCTATAAATATAGAAGTGGAAGCAAAAATGACAATGCCTCGGCTGGCAGGAAAATATCCTTTTGTGAGTGCTTCTTGTGAGTGGAAATAACGAATACACGCGAAGATTGAATAAAACATCCCAATGATGATAAACGCAATCCCTAAAGGCGTACCAATTGCTTGTAATTCTTCAGCTGCTTCAGGGTTTTGTAGAATATTTTTATCAAAGCGAAATATCTGTGTCAAGGCTATTTTATTATGGATTTTTAATATATAGCCACCATTCATCCAAAAAATGTATATAAAAAGCAACTTACCCACACCAATAGATACAGTTGAAAGACTTGTCCTAACCCACGCCAAATACGTTCTTTCGTTAGCCATATGATCTCTTGCTGCTGAATCATGATTTTCTACATATAAGGTGTATGAGAATAATTCGAAAAATGAAGAAGGGGTATCATCGTTATTATGCAGTTTTGATATGCTTTGTTGCTGTTGCCGTTGTGGTTTTTGTTGTTGCTGGTTATTTTGATACATGTCTTTTAATGTTTCTACAGAGCTTGCGCTTGATGATCTACGTCTTTTATATGCTTCTTTTTGTGATTTTGAGCAGGTCGGTTGTTTTAGTGCTACAAAGTCAGCAAATGATGGGTTTTCTTTAATTAAAGAGTTGTTTTTATCCATATTAAAAAAGGCAAAAATAATATAAAAAATCAAGATAGTTTTGGTAGAGGAAAAAGAAACGTATAAAATGGATCACAATTACTTATTAGACTTTTTATGTGTTCCCCTTGAGGATGAGAGTGGCGCCGACTAAATAAATAAAAAAAGGGAGCATAGAAGATCAAAAGCTTATTTCTTTTTGTTCTTTTGTTTTGTACGTGCTTCCACAAAGTATGCCTTTTTGTAATAGTATATGACCTAGAGACAAATTTAGTTTAACGGTGAAGAATATCTCTCGTTTTTGCTTTTATAATTGCAGTTTTGATTCTTTTCGTCATCTTCCATTATTATTTTAAGAATACATTCATTTAGTTAGGTTGAAGTGCGTTCCTCAAAAGTCACTTTAAAAAAAATATGTTATGCCTTTTGATCTTTAAATTGCGCCATTTCTACTCATATCCATGGTAAAACTCCGATGTACTGATTAAAGTTGTTTGTTTGTAGCACCAATTACGATTTATATATATGTACAAATTGCCTATTTCAGGATCATTGATATCGAGCAGAACTTTATTAACCAAGTAATAAATACAAAAAAAAATTAACCAAGTAAAAGTCAGAGCAAAAGATAAAAATAAAAATAAAAAATAGGTACCAGTGATTACTTTCATTATATAAACATTTTGATATGGTGTATACTACATGTTGATATGATAGTCGTACATATAGAACATAGGTTTAAAGTGATCATTATTCATGTTGTATAACGAACAGACATTTTTACGCAAAACAAAATAAGAGTGATCAAAATGACTTGTTGATGTCACAAATATGGCTTATTGGAAGGACATGTGAAGCTGGAATGATGAAACGATCAGAAAAAAGTGGTAAAAAAAGCAAAAAAAAAACGGCTGTGCCGTCATATGATGAATCACTTTACGCTTATCATTACGAAAGATGCTTGGATATCACAGATTCAAAAATGGAAGAAATAGATGTTATAGACAAACTATATTTCAAACACTTTGACTTCAATATAATCAATTCGCTATTTTCTGTACTTCTCGATATAAAACTTCTCCCTCCCTCTCTCTCCAACTATTACCGCTAGAAGTACCATTTTTTTTTCTGTTTTGTTTAGTGTCTCTTGTATTCTCAGCCCTCTTTTTGAGAAAAGAAGCTAGATCCATTCATCCATGAAAAAGGAAAAAAATACCCGCATAAATTTTCTCTCAAAATATTTTCAAAGAAAAAAAAATGCCAACAACTCATTCATGGCTATGAGACTGGATTGCTACTATCAACTTTAATACTTGCTTTTTGATATTGGGATCCAATTTTATGTCATTTTTCTTTAATCCTACCAAACGTTTTGGAAGATACTATAGATACTATATTTTTATGGTTTTTTTTTATTTTCAAGTTTTTCTACTCTGGGGATCAAGCCAAGGCTCTTTTAAAGGTGAAGATGTGGATTCAGATGATTTCTCATCCTAATTCACAAGTTAACAAATCAAAAATAATAATCGATACCATGAAGAAATCCATGATCCTTGATGTGCTCGGTTGTAGCGAGAAATTTAACTTATAAAAGCCTCTAAAAGCTGATTCATTTTTTCTTTTTTGAACAAACAAAAGATGTAAAACCTTGCAAAAATAAATAAACCAAGAACCCCGTCGAGAAAAGACTAAAAAAAGGAAATCATCTGTTCTTGATGAACAGCTTGAAGCCCGACGGGGGGGTCGAACCCCCAACCTTGAGATTAAGAGTCTCACGCTCTACCGATTGAGCTAGCCGGGCTGTTACTGTTTTTGAGATAATGAAATTTAATAGAGAACGGCTTAAACACTACGCGCACGACATGACGTCAGAGTGGCTTAAACGAGAGAAGCATCAGCAGTTATATGGCATTAATTAATTTAACGTCTTTAGTTTATCATCAAATTGATTCACTCACTCGTTTTAAAACTTACTTATGGTTCTACAATTCTTTGTATTCTCCTACTCCTTTTGTTCGACTTAGTAATTTTAGCAGTCACGAAAACACCTACAAGTGACGCCAAAGCAAAGGATGATAAAATACCAAACTACTTTAAAGACTGTGCTGCCAGAAGCGATAGTAAATCAAGTATTGACAATACCAATCCTTTTTATTATTATTTACTTCGTCACTTCCAAATTAATTATTTTATATCACTACTTTTTTGTAAACTTTCGCTCGTTATTTTTATTAAATCCGCCTGTGGAAAATTTAGGGATTTTCACTGAAAATAAAAAAATATAAAAATAAAACTATATATGAATCGATTTAATTCCTTTGCAGGATATCAATTTATTAACTGAAGACTTCTTCTCTTTTTTGTGGGGAAAATAATGGTCTTATTTATACTAATTTAAATGAGTGAATTTTTGCTATTGTTTGTATTTACATAGTCAATGTAGAAAGGATGGATTTCATGTGGTAACACAAACCAACACGCGAGGTGGTTTGTTTATCTTAATATATTTGGTATTATCTGAAGGCTTATTTCGCATAGTCAATTTCAATTGATCTTATTATATAATCCTATTTTAACAGTCATATTTATGTGGTATTTCACCACAGCTCATATGAATATCTGTTTATCAATAACCCAACCTTTCTGTTCTGTCCACAAATAGTTTTAATGACTATTAATTAATCACCATAATCGATCCTTGACGCTCCCAAAAGCAGCTGACAGTTCTATTGTTTTTCTCGTTTGATATAGTAAGTAATGTTGTTTGTTCCTGTGATGTCAGTGCATCGACTCCTGTGAAACCATGAGCATTATTACCAGCTGTCAAATATGTCCCTTTCCTTTTTCACTGTCCTTTGCTGCATCTTTCTTTCTCTCAGCCTCTCTCTCATGATATCTAGGACCTGTAACTAAGACATGGTCTCCTCTAGGTATTTTTGGTTGCCATCATCTACTTTCATTTATCTTTTTTCAACTAAACTGTTGAGGATAGTACTTATTCATTTGTTTAGACCTTCTTATAGCATCGTATCCATGAATGTACCCATCTTTATGCTGCCTTTATCCTAATCCAGTCCTGATCATTTGTTTTCTACTTGGATTTCTTGGGACCTTTTGGATTATTAATCGATTTGCTACCCGGTCCATGATGTAAAAGGAGTGTTTGGATCTTTTTGTTGAAGAATATAAATAGGATATTTTCTACTACTAAAAAGCCAATCAATCAATTTATTGACCACTCATATTTTAAATACCTTAAAAAGAAACCCTCAAAAACAACTGATAAATAAAGCTCTTGAAAACACATACTTTTATTTTATAAATATTATTATCGAACTTATTTACTAAAACCGCTGATTCTTATTGACTGATAATTAAACCAATATTAGTTATTAACTGTTTACCGCATTTAAGCAATTTGGTTTATCCGTTTTTATATCTACCTACCTTTTAAGATCGTTATTGTATAAAGTTCCAAGTTAGTATTGGGCATCTTCTATCGGTGTTTCTGAACTCTGAAAAATTAGTGGATTAATGATCTTCATTGTGTTTAGAACTTAACTATCTCTCACAGTCTCCATAGTTACCTGTTACTATTTCATTTGCCCTTTTGAAATATAACCAAGTTCTGCACAAATCACAAATCACAAATAACAAATAGCCCACGGCATATTTTTTTGAAGACCGTGTTAATCAAGCCCTGTTTTGGTCACGTGATCACACTACGCGCACGCTTAGGGCTTCTGGAGTGCACCTCTACAGCTGTGGAAGGCATTGATTGTGAATACTCGAGTTTTTTTTTAAAAAAAAAGAAATGATACTCGTGTAGAGAATAAAAAATAAGATTTAAAAAGGTACGGTTGGAATAACGAATAGTACAGCAAAGTGGTGAAATGATTTGCCCTGTGCATTATCTGAAAATCAGAAATTTATTTATAACGCTCAGATTTGCTACAAGGGAAAGTATAGGATAGATATACCATTAAATGTCGACAAACGTTCATTTTGAAACAACATAATATACCAGGAAAGTTGATATATTTATAGATTGAGAAAGGACATTCCCTTGCTTACTATTGATAACTCTCCACCATTTTTTATCCCTTCAGTACATCGTGATAAAAAGAATAGGAAAGAATAAAGAAGAACACTTTCATCCATATATGGAGCGGATTTATTAATTAAGAAAGGAAACCGAAGAAGAGATGCTTTTAAAACGGATCAAATTCATTTAGATCGAAAATTAATTATCAAGGGTTGCCAAATATTAAATGATTTTGGTAACCGATAAATTCAAATATGAATGTCTTTAAGCCCCCAGAACGAGCCTTTCTGCAGTTAAATTCATCAACAATTAAAGATTATTAAATAATTAAGAAAAAAAGGATCAAACCTATCATCAAGCTTTATCAGCCAAGTACATGTGGAGTGACTAATCGATCAGGCTAATTGCTTTCCAATCAACATGAGATAAGGCGAAAATAAGGTAAAAATCTCAATATCATACGACTTGTTTAAATGCAAAGCAGATCATCTTTTTTTTTATTATTATATATACACGTGTCTTTACAACTCTTTTTATTCTTCATCTGTTTTATCGATCAGAATGAATATTAAAAAACAATGGTACAGTGGGGAGGTCTTTAAAAGCGGAACGCAAAATTTTTATACATTTTCATCGTCTTCGTCTTCGTCGTCGTCGTCGTCGTCGTCATCGTTGTGTTTTTTATTTGTTTTATCATCAATTATTTCCCAACTGATCTTGCATAGACCCAAACTTAAACTTCCACACACTTTTTTAAATACTATACAACAAAAGAACGGGTTTAATTTTTTGAAAACAGTTATATAAAGAATATATAATCTTACATGCTGGTGACATATCAATATCACCCTTTTTTCCAGTTGGCATTGTATCAATGATGGTGGCCGTAACGAATAGGCCAAGTAGACCACGTATTTTTATCTTTTGACCACATTTTGGGTTCTTGTTCGGATTTGCGCCTAATTAAAAAAAGTGTTAGTAATCAAATCTTCTCTCCTCTCCCTCTCTCTTTCTATTATTACCATTGTCCATTTGAATATAATTGACGGCAACAACGAGATCGGTATCGCAACTTTCAATTCCGCACGAACCAAGGCCTGGGTTGTAATACGTGCCTTTACCGTTAAAAAGGTTACCCAGTGTATCGCTAATACTACTTAAAGATAGAGGAATGGATTGACAGGATTGCAAAAGCACAAATAAAATGAATATGAATTGCAAGAATGTATGTTTCAACATTATGTTTTGTTATAGATTCTATATCAAATGCAAAAGAAAAAGAAGAAGAAAAAAAAGGAAATAAAGGAAACGAATAGCTTATATATAATCTCTTTTTTCATTTTACATGTGCTGCATCAAAAGAGAGGTTGAATTGTTATGCAAATAGCTCCTTTCTTTTTTTCTTAATCCCCTTATAATAGAAATTGAGTTCCCTTAAATGAGTTGTGAGCGTTTTTAGTATCAAAGGTGGCGCAAACATTGTATAAACAACTAGTATTTATATATTTGTCTATTCTACTGCCCAAAAAAATAAATAGATGGTAGATCAGTAATCTTTTACATGAAGCATTTTTGAATCTATTTTAACACACACTTTTTGGTAGGAGTAAGAAACATAAAAAAACACAATGAATGACATTCAGAAAAAAGGAGAAAACGATGAAACCATCAATCTCCTATATAGTTAAATGCTGTCATACATTCTATTACAATTTAATTACGTAAAGCATATTTTTTTTTGACAGGCGGATATAAAGTTAAAAAAAGAAAGTACCTTTTCATATTGGAGGAGAGAGGGGATTATAATGGAAAGGTAGTAAGGGAAACGCTTCTCCCAAAAAAAAATCAAATGCAGAAGGAAAAAGAAATCTGGCAAGTTTTTCAATTTAACCGTATTGCATCACTACCGTATTTAGACGGCTTTTAAGCTATTTAATGATCTGCTATTTATTTAATGTTTTAAAAAAGAGTTCCTGTTGTACTACTATTGCTTTACTAACTTGTTTTAATCGCCTTTATATATATATCTTTAAAGAGTATTGCTTCGTTTCCAATTGATTTAAGAAAAAAATAACTTCTTTTTAATTTCAACCTGCTTTAGTTTAGTTTAGTTTTTTTTTACGTAACAAAGAAAAAAGAGTAGTTTTCCAAAGGTTTATTCCAAGCATTCAGGAACTCTAAACTATCGAACTAATAAAATAAATAAATGAATTTGTTATCTCTTTCTTTATCATGATAACAACTATTATCAAATCAACAATTTCAAACCACTCTTTGTTAATTATACTCTCTTAATTGATTCATTGAAAGCCTAAACGTGATTATGTCACACTCAATTGAGTTTTGCTATACACAATAATAAACTACCTGAATAACTATAGAGAGAGACACACACACCTATCTGTAAAGTAGACTTCTCCTGCTTCATATACTAAACGGTGTTTATTTTTGAGCTAAAATAGAGACTATTATCCAGTTACAGTCTTTGTGTGTGTATCATATTATCATCATGTACAAGTAGGTGCTTTATTGATTAAGGAGATGTTTAAAAATATACATGGTTGATCAATTCACAAGTATTTTTTGACAAAAGGAGTATGGATAAGTTATTCCAAAATCCTTTTTTTCAACTCAGCTATCAAAAAACACACACTCTTTTTACTCCTAACATGCGTCTGTTTATTTAACCATTATTTTCAGAATCAAGCATAAAGGAATTCAGAAAATGGAGTTTTATATAATATATAACCGTACTAAAAACTCTAATAATAAAAAGGGACCCTTTTAAGTACCCCATGCATAGTAAATTCGAGATAGACAAGTTACATTAGACTCATAAACATATTTACGTATTTTTATTTATTTACTTTTTAAACATAAGGTTCGTTCAAGATAGTATGAAGAAGACGGGATGCATGATCACGAAGTATCGCATCTTGAACAGTTGCTTGATCCAACGCAGAGTTGAATTCTTGCAAGTTTTGGTATCTATCAAGCATCAAGTGCTTGTATATTTTGTGAATTAGATGGTCACTTTCAAGACGGGTGCTTATAGTGGTTAGAAACACTCTTAATGAATTCTTTAATAATGGTTCATTCAGCACTAAATAAATAAAGAAATATCAGTACATGCACATATATAAATATCCTCTTTTTGTTTACCATTTTCATTATCACTTGAGATTACAAATTCATCCTTATTAAAGAGTATTTTGTCCTTTACAAGTGAGATCCAGCCTTGCATTCTCCTGGCCCTCACAGATTCACGAGTAGCTTTACTGAGTTTATTTTGAAGTTCCTTGAGTGAATCAGTGGCCTCACCATCACCAGATGCTATTTGATTCTCAATATAATCACGCACTTGTTCTTTTAAATTATCTACATTGATTCTAATATGCTCCTGTTCTTGCTCCCTGATTTTTTTACGCTCGTATTCCTCAAATAATTCCTTTTGTTTGATTTCATCTTCTATCTTTTGACGCTTTGCCTCTTCATCTTGCTGTATGATTATTAATACATTATCATCATGATGGTAATTCACTTTATTACCTTGACTTCTAGTCTTCTGCTTCTCTTTCTAGGCAAAAGCTCCAATTCCTTTGCCTTTTTTATTTTGGCTTCATTTCTTAGACGAGTTGCTTCTCTTGCCTCCATTCTAGATAGAACCGAGGTGCCAATTTCATTGATTTGGATTGAAAATGCGCTTGCACGTTTTGATGACTGGGATTGATTGATGATTTTATCCCAATCTTCTTTGTTTGAGCACACCTTTTTTTATTTAAATATAAATATATATTAGACGTGATGTTGGTGATTGGAATACTTGTTTTTATTACCAGTTCAAATGTAAAAGGATTCGTGCCTAAAAAGTCCTTTCCACGTTTACCCTTTGGAATGGGTACTTCTCGATAGAGTCGATCATCTACAAACGGATGAATATACATTGTATATTGTATATACACTATTAACTTACCACCAAAATACCAATAAGTCCATCCTTCATTGTCAGTACCAACTGGTTGCATTCTCTATCATCATTCATATATATCAGAACATCATCAATCTAATACTAGTGGTGATATTTACAAGGTCATCAGGCGAGCTATCAGCCTTCCAAGATTGGAAATGCTCAGTTGGTGAATCAATCGTACGGTCCTCAATCGCCTTCAGCAGGTGGATTTTATCCATGATACTGAGATGATAAAAGCTGGTTATCTCTTCTGAAAACAGGTCTGGGAAAGTGCTCAGCAGATATTTTTCATAGTTGTACATGCTAATCTTCTTTTTTTGTTCAGATCCCAAGAAGGGTGAAATGGCTTGAATAAGAAAGGTTTCAATAAAGTCATCCTGGTCGTTTAACAGTCCTGTTTCTAGCTTTTCAATGTCAAAGGAAGGTAGCCGGAAATAGGCACGGAATGTATGAAAGAATTGAAAGCTGTTTATGAATTGCCAGGACGAATGAAGTATTTCCTCTATGAAAACAAGAATGATAAGCCTCCCAATATGTTTTATGCTCTATCTTTGGACTTACCTGGAGACGAGTCTTCTGTTACTGTCACTTCAGGTTTGGGTTTGGGTTTGGGTTTGGGTTTGGTTTGTTTGGGTTTATTTACTTGTTGCTTTTCTTGCTGCTTTTTTAGGGGTGCTGCTACTTTACGGGAAGGCATATTTAATTTTAATTTATCTATAAGGAAAAAAAAAGAGAAAAAAAATCACGACAAACACGTCCTTTTTTTTACAACCAAAAAACACGCCCAGTTCGGTCACGTGTACACGTACTTCATGTCGTTGACAGCGCAACATCTATTGTGCCTCTTTTTATCCTAAAATGATGGTATTGTGCAATAGATCAAAGGTATCATTACTATTTTTATCATGTTTGATCTATCATTTTATAACTAATAATAACAGTAATAAAAATATTAAGGAAAAAGAAGGAGAGAAACCGAGAGAGTAGCGATAATGTGACCAACACATCTCCTATTGGGAACTAGCTTTATTTGGTCAGCATATTTCATTCAATTGATGTTTACTTACTCTGAATGGCTTTATCAATTACTTGATCTTCCATTATTTTAAGAGTCATCGACAAGAGACGGAAAAAAAGGGGGTAATAACCCCATTTTAGTGCAGTTGCATTAGAATTAATTAAGGGCTGGTCTTTTTCCAATGGTACACTTTTCTTTCTTTCTTGTTTTTTTTTACTTTTTTGTTATTTGATTATTATATATATCTAAAGTAGGTTATTATGCATTTTGTACTTGTTTGAACTCTTGCATTCTTTAGCATAAATTATATATATACAAGACATCTGAGAATAACTATGTCTTTAGTATATAATAATGATAATATTAATGATAAAAGGAGTGTTGCAAAAGCCTTTTTTTTACTACTAATACTCTTATTATTAGTTATCATTATTTATTATGCATAAAGATGAGAAAGAGTCAACATGTACAGTCGATAATTGCACAAAACAGGATATTATAATAATAGTTAAAAAATAGATACATATTAGCTGTTTCTTTCTCTCTCTTTTTACCTTAATAGACAAGATGTATAGAAAAGCTATAAGGTAACTTTCACCTGTTGCTATTGCAACATTTTGTACTCATTCACTTTTACCCAACATAGTGGCATTATTGTTGCGCTTCTGATTGGTGCGGAGTTAAATATGAACAAGAGAGCGGATGAGGGTGAGCGAAAAAATGCAATGACCAAGTTATAGTGAGTGTTTATTTTTTTTTGTTCTCTTTTTTTTTTCTCTCTCTCTCTTATTTGCACACTTATCTATATATCAAAGTAAAAGCATGAATAATACAGGAAACACGCAGCCAAAAAGTATTTCCCGGTGCTACGCTGACTATAATACCAATATGCCTAGCACGTACTGGGACTATGATAACCTTCAAGTTATCTGGGGGTAAAAAAGTAGAATAAAAAGCTATCACAATGTAGTTTTGTTGATTTTTTATTGGGATTTGTATTTTTAGAAACCAAGAAGATTACGAGATTGTACGCAAAGTGGGACGTGGAAAGTATTCCGAAGTATTTGAGGGTGTCAACATTAGTAATGACGAGAAATGTGTCATCAAGGCTTTGAAGCCGGTGAAAAAGAAGAAGATTAAGCGCGAAATAAAGATTCTTCAAAATTTAGCTGGTGGCACAAATATTGTTGGGCTTTTGGATATTGTTCGCGAGCCCACGGTAAATTGTATCATTATATACACTTGTTTTGTTTCTAATTTCCTTTTTGTAGTCCAAAACACCAGCCATCATTTTTGAATACGTGAATAATACTGATTTCAAGATACTTTATCCAAGATTTACAGTCTACGATATTCAATATTATATGTTTGAGCTATTAAAGGTAACTTGTCTAAGTGAGTGATTGGAGTTCATGTATTGATATACCAAAACACAAAAAAGGCATTGGATTATTGTCATTCCAAAGGTATCATGCATCGTGATGTGAAACCACATAATGTAATGATAGATCATGAGAGAGGAGAGGTAAAAACAACAAAAAACAACAATTCTATACATATATTCAAGCTTTGTCTTGTAGTTACGATTGATTGATTGGGGATTAGCAGAGTTTTATCATGCTGGAACAGAGTACAATGTTCGTGTAGCGTCAAGATACTTTAAAGGCCCGGAACTCTTGGTGGATTTCCAAGAATACGACTATAGTTTGGACCTGTGGAGTTTTGGATGTATGTTTGCAAGTATGGTAAGTGTGGGTTCGATATTTTACTGCGTGCGTATGACTAATGTACAAATAGATATTCCGTAAAGAGCCCTTCTTTCACGGACATGACAACTACGATCAATTAATAAGGATTGCTCGTGTTCTCGGTACAGACGACCTATTCAAATACATTGAGAAATACGACATCACACTTGATCCTGAATACAATAACCAGCTTGGACGCTATCCTCGTAAGCCATGGCTCAAGTTTATGAATAATGAAAATCAACGCTTTGTCACAAACGAAGCCGTGGACTTTTTGGATAAACTATTAAGATATGATCATCAAGAGCGTCTCACTGCAAAGGAGGCGATGGCACATCCTTATTTTGGTAAGTTGTTGTTGTTGGAAAATGGCTCGTTTATTTAGTTGCTATGATAGATGCCGTAAGAGATAAATCAAGATCTTAGTCAGGAAGAAAGGGAAACATGTTTTTTTTAATAAGCGATAATAGTAATAAAATCCTTCCTTTTAAAAATAATTGCCCTAGTACATCAATTACAATTCATTGGACTAAGAAAAAAAAAAAGAACTTTTTGTTTTCTCTTCATTCTACATTTTTGAATCTGAAATCAGGGCTAAAAGCCGTTTTTAGTATGCTCTGTTTGATTAGAATATAATTTAGTGATTTGATTTGTTTCATTCACCGTCCTAAAACCTACTCCAGTTTTTAGATGCTAAAAAGTTCATTAAAAGGATTTAAAGGGCCAATACGCTTTCATGAAAAACAAGTCAAATGTGTCTCACAAGAGTCTTTACATATCTTTGGATGGATTGAAAAATATTAATCGTGTAAATGCTAGTCCAATCTTTAAAATATCATTGAATACAAAACCGACTTTAGGATGCCCCTTTTGATATGACGAGGTTTGCAAATCCTATCAATTGTACCAACTTTTATCGGGTTCAATGTTAAGATTGTTCAAAATGAAACATTTTCAAAAATTGAACATATCGGAGTCTTTTTTCTTTTCCAAAACTTCCTTTCTAATAGACATGTCCCATTTCCAAAAGACACAGCAAAAAAAAAACGCATCTCTTTTCGATATAAATGGATTTTGAAAAATTTCCTGTTGGACAAGATGACAATCTTATCAAGGAAGAATTTTCACAAGACGAACCACCAAACAAGTTCCGAAAAGCCGTTTATGTATCAGCATTTGTTGCAGCAATAGGTGGTTTTGTGTGTGGGTATGATACGGGCTCCATCAGTGGCATCATGGCGATGCCTCAGTTTAACGACCATTTTTTTGAACCGGATCAGATTGTGTATTTACAAGGGCTACTTCTTGCGCTTTATTTGATGACAGCGGCCTTGGGATCGTTTTCTTCAGGTGTTTTATGTGGTAAGATGCCCAAAAGTCATTGTCTGTCTAAATAAATAACGCCCTATATATAGATCGATTCAGTAGAAAATATGCCATCATTGGAGCATCATGTACGCTTTGTCTTGGTATCCTACTTGAACTGATTGGTGTCAACTTTGGCATATTACTTGCCGGTAGAATGATCGGAGGTTACGGTTCTGGATTGATGGGTAATGCCATTCCACTGTACCATTCTGAAATTGCACCGCCTGATATCCGTGGTCGATTAATCAGTTTCTATACCCTCATGTCCACCTTTGGACAGGTCGTTGGTTACTTTGTGACCTTTGGCACAAGCTATATTTCAAACAGCGATTGGTGCTGGCGTGCACCTTGGCTGATCCAGATCGTGGTTGTGGTTGTGTTTGGTGTTTCGATTACCGTCCTACCGTTCTCTCCACGTTGGTTGATTGATAAGGGGAGATATGATGAGGCAAAGAAGGTGCTGGCCGATCTCCATGAGGTACCCGAGTACCACTTTGTGGCGGAGAGCGAGTACGACGCCATTGTATCAGAGATTGAATATGAACGGTCTCTCGGTCAGCGTACCTATATGGAGCTTTTCAAGGCGGGTAATCTGAAACGAACTTTGATTTCGTTCTTTATCGCCATTTCCACCTCGTTCACTGGTAGTGTTGCCATTGGGTACTATGCTCCCTCCATCTTCCAGAATGCTGGTCTAAGTGATGTCTCTGCTTCGATTGCAACAACAGGCGGATCCAGTCTTTTAGCGTTTATTGCTACTGGTGTCTCATTACACTTTTGTATTGATAAATGGGGTCGAAAACCTGTCTTTTTGGTCGGTGCCTCTGTGATGGGTGTCAGCATGTTTGTAGTTGGTGCCATGTTTAATATCTATACTATTGTGGATGTCGAGAATTACACTGTGACTATCAACAATACAGGTGC
Source organism: Backusella tarrabulga (assembly GCA_024139415.1). Taxonomy (NCBI): domain Eukaryota; kingdom Fungi; phylum Mucoromycota; class Mucoromycetes; order Mucorales; family Backusellaceae; genus Backusella; species Backusella tarrabulga. Next base: position 31,995 of record VCJJ01002488.1, on the reverse strand, counting down.
CACTAACACCATCATTGCTTTTATCTACATCTTTGTAGCTACGTATTCTTTCAGTTGGGGTATTGCGTCTTATGTGTATCCTGCCGAGGTCTTCAACATGAGAACAAGAGCAAAGGGGCTTGCTTTGACATATGGGCTGAACTGGGGATTTTCCATTCTCATCTCCTATTGTGTACCCTTATTTATGGCATACACCGTTTCGGGCGTCTTTTTCTTCTTTGGGGCGTGTTGTATATGCTGCTTTGTTGGATGCTGGTTTATACCAGAAACAAAAGGAAGAACACTGGAGGAGATGGAGAGTATATTTAACAAAAATTAGATACATTATTTGGATCTTTTCCTTCTTCTAATTTATTATGCATTTCATCATTTTTTTAACCTTAGCATTATTTTTTGTGATATAATAAAATCAAATCTTATTTTTTTTCTCAATTTTCCAATGTTGTTAGACAATCGATACATAAAAAGATCGACTTATAGCCAATGTCTTGAATATGACCAACCTTGTTTTCCATGAAAAGGCTGACGCTAATTATAGCATTGATATTTCGTTTTTTTTTACCTTGATTTTAAGGTTCAACAAAAAGTAAATAAATAGCGTACATTGTGCTATTAGCTACGAGCCATTCGAATGAAGATCCTTTTGCATGTGTTTAAATCAGCATGAAAACAGCCAATCAATTTACTCGGATCATAAATTGGGATCATTTACAGAGTGACGAGAGAGCTGAGCTCCAGGAAAATGGCAAATGTTCTTGTGCTGCTCAAGATCAGTGAGACTCGTGGTACCTTGGTCCCAAATGTTTCTCTCTCTCTTTCTAAATCAGGTTACCAATTTGATTGCTTTCAATTGGGTAACACACAAATGTGGCATTGAACAGTGAGGGGGTCGCTTTTTCTATTTTTTTCTTTTAGATTACAGAAAATCAATTTCTTCCTTTTTTCTTATTAAGATGCTTGCTTTTTGAAAGCGTGATCCTTGTATCTGTTACTACTATTATCGTTAGCCATCTTTATCATTAAATTTACATGCGATTTTTTTTGTTTTGTTTTTGATATCATTTAAATTTAGTTTATTGATTTCATCAAAATGATATATTTCATGTTGATAGTCATTTTATTTTACAACATGGTATTTGTGTGTGAGTCTGAGTTTTATGTGAATCAAGTATTGTCTTTGACCAATAAGGTGTTATAGTCTTTAGAATTCTGTTCGCAAGTCAATAGCCCTTATAGTCTTCATCATACCCCACGTGTGGTGGTGTGGTGTCGTACACCAAAAAATTTATCAGCATCTTCTTTGTGTGATCCTAATCAAAATTGATTTTATCAATAAGGTTCTCCTCCTACAGGTCGATTGGGGCCTACTAAAATTAGTCATCCCAATAAGAGAGAAATACAGCAATAGAACATATCGAATGCTAGAACATATCCTCTTCTCTTAAGGTTGATAATGAATAATAATAAAAAAAAGACAAGTTGTTTAACATTAGAAAATTCAGTTTTCCAAACATTTTGAATATTTGTACCAGATTTATCAAAGGGTATCCAGATTTTCAATCGTGGTCCAATGAATCAATGTCATTGGTCGATTCCTATTTGAGTTTGGAAAAAAAATAATAATTCAGAGATATCAGGCCTAACGAAACATATACCATATTTGATGCCTGAGAGATTTATATATAAAAAGGAAGGGCGTCAATTCTCATTTTTCTACATCAACAACATCTACTCCTTTTTTCACTTTTCAAAAAAAGCTCATATAAATATAAAATCATGTATATACACGAATATACTTGGATTTTCGCTCTTGGTATGGTAGTTGCCTTTATTGATGCCTATGGGTAAGCTACATTTAAATCTTTTCAGTATATATATACTAATTTACCTCTAGTATTGGTGCAAATGATGTTGCCAATTCATTCGCCACTTCCGTTTCTTCAGGTTCCTTATCCATGGTGCAAGCATGTATCATTGCCTGTTTCACCGAATTTCTCGGTGCCGTTCTCCTTGGTGCAAATACAGCACAAACGATCAAGGGCGGTATTTTATCCATTGATTACTATGTCGATCAACCTGAAATGCTCATGCTGACTATGCTCTGTGCTCTCGTTGGAAGTGCAACTTGGGTTTTGATTGCAACAAAGAGAGGCTGGCCCGTCTCCTCGACTCACTCGATTGTGGGTGGCATCATTGGTACTGGTATTGCTGCATTTGGTGCTAACTCGATCGTTTGGGGATGGGATGGTGTGGCTCAAATCATCACCTCGTGGTTCCTCTCACCTGTTGCTGCTGGTATCGTTGCCGCTATCATTTATACCATTACAAAACATGCCATTTTGCGTAGAGTCGAAAGTTTCAAGTGGGGTATTCGCTTGGTTCCTGTTTATTTCTTTTTCACAGCCGCCATTGAAATATTTTACATTATCTATAACGGTGCTCCTGGTACTAATGCCAGCAGTATGCCTATTGGTGCCATCATTGGTATCTCCATCGGTTGTGCTCTTGTCTGTGCTGCATTTGGTCAATTCTTCTTTTGTCCTTGGGTTGTACGTCGTGTCAAGGGAAGAGAAAATCTCAAATGGTACCATGTCTTTGTGATCCCCGTTTTATCCAAGCGTCCTACCATTGAACAGGCTGATGTCGAGGAACATGCCAACTCTCCTCCATTGTCCATCTGCACCAACCCCAGTGACCAAGGTGAACACGAAGAATCCGAAAAGACCAAAGGAAAGGAGTTGGAAAACGAAATCGTCGAACAAGAGAACATTGATGCATCCGAAACCAAAAATAATTGGGCTGCCGCTAAATTTGCTGAATACAAGAAAAAGGCCATTGATGCTTTTCTTAACGGTACTCGTCAGGATGTGCGAAACTTGAACAATGACAAACTTCAAAATATCCACGCCAATGCCGAAATCTTTGAAGATGATGCTGAATACCTCTTCTCCTTTTTGCAAGTCATCACTGCCTGTATGGCCTCTTTTGCTCACGGTTCCAATGATGTCTCCAATTCCGTCGGTCCCATCTCCAGTATCTTTGAAATCTGGAATACAGGAGAAGTCGATGTTTCTGGCAGTGTTCCCGTCCCTGTCTGGGTCTTGGTATACGGTGGTGCTGCCATTGACTTGGGTCTGTTGACTATGGGCTATAGAATCATGCGCTCTATGGGTAACAACATTACCTTCTTTACACCCTCTCGTGGTTTCTGTGCAGAGCTTTCTGCTGCTCTTACCGTATTGACATGCTCCAAGCTGGGTCTCCCTGTTTCCACCACCCATTGTATCATAGGTGCAAGTGCTGCCATTGGTCTTTGTAACACTGGTGGTTATAAGGCTGTCAACTGGAAGATGCTCTCATGGTGCGTTTTTTCCTGGTTCGTTACTTTACCCGCTGCTGGTCTTGTTTCTGGACTCATGTTTGCTATGATGGCATATGCACCTCACTTTGTCTAATTTCTTTTTTTATACATATAAAAAATACCACCCTATGCAATATTCTCTTGTAAATAATAATAAAAACATCCATCTTATAGAATATATCATCACCATTAAAAAATGTCTTTATTTTAAAATTTTTTTGTTTGAAACTAAGGTTTATATCTCCACATGCATGTTTAAAAACAATTATCAGTCATTTATTGCTTTATTCATTATAGAGTAACATAGAAGGAGAGAGTTATTCTCTCTACCATTATCAATGTTCCAGGAAACCATCCAGATCCTTCTCAAAATAAAACTGCCAAGCAGACAGGAGTTGCTTTCATGTGCCTTTTTTTTTGTATACTTATGTTTAATATATATATAAAAAGACAAGTGGATGTTATTTTTTAAGTAAAGAAATACAAACTTTAGAAACGCTTAGGAAACATAGATTTTCTTATATATAATATGCGATGTTTTAAAAGATAGAAAAGAAAAGAAAAACCAAACGTCTAGGTGTTGGTATTTAGCCACACCTCATACCAGCGATGTACTTCTTCATCATCATAGTTTTCTTTGACCTGGTTCATGACATGACTGATCACTTGGAGAATGTGGATGGACCAGTGTTCCTGCGATGAGCCAGGTCTTGACCCCACGTCTGTTATCTCTGCGAGCATCGATGGTACGATTTACCCTATAAAATTAAGTATTGTTCTATTAATTACTCAAAGTTGTTTGCCAGTGCTATTTTATTTCTTACAAAAAACACCCACGACAATAAGGCTCTCCATCCTGTCTAGCACTTAACTCCGGATCGTTATTAGCAAATAGGAAGTTGCATTTAATGCAACGATCCATATCTATAGCTTTTATTGCAGCTGCCTATATGTAAAAGAAGGGCCAGCTATCTCTATTTATCATAGGAAATGTCACTTACTCTCTTCAAAGCCCTTTTTGCTAGGCTTTTGAATTGCCTTATATTGCACTTTGTTCAAACGGTTTGGGCAGCTTGCTGATTATTTAATTTAGAAAGAGAGAGAGTATATATATGTGTGTGAGTGACAATGATTTCTTAGAATTTAAACAGTGTGGTATATGAATAAATATTGGTTTCTTCAAAAATCACTTACGAGCTTGTCTGGAAGACATTAAATAAAGTCAAAGAAAGGCTTTTAAGAAAGTATTGGTATAGGTGAGCGGGCAGAGAGAACGTGAATGTGAAAGATAAAACGCGAGAAAGATGATAAAAAATTACAGAAGGAAAGACGAAAAGCTATTAATGATATTAGTTTATACTATTCTGACTAAATATGATAAATGTATCATTACCTTTATGACAGACCGAAGCCAAAGTATTATAACAACACCATGAGCAGCTACCAGGTAGAGTTAGAGTAATATATGTATGCATTTAATACGCTTGTTTTACAATATAGCGATGCCTATCTTTACCTTTGTTATGAATAATTGAACAGTTTTGATTGCTGCCACAAATAAAGGGGCTGGCCAAGAAAAGAGAGCCATAATTTTCTATTGATAAAGATGAGTATAATACATGTACTGATTTTAGTTTCTTACTATAGTTTGAGATAGCCGATGTTACTTTGACAGGATATAAATAAGTAGTTATGTTGTTGGTCATAGTTGAGCGAAAGAGAAAGAAAGAGGGGGAAAAGAGGTTTCCCTTTATTTCTTATTTTTATGCATGGTAAAAATGAGTCACGCATTTTGATTGTGTCAAAATGTACACTAAATATGGTGATGAATAGAAAGATCGGCATCATGTTATCTACAATTACACATTAACATGAATTAAAGCGTGCTTTTATTTAAAAAAAAAAAGTGATCAATCCCACAATCCCACAGAAATATATCACTTTTGAAAAGCCCCAATGAACCAACGTAAATTGAAAGGCTGAATTAGAGATATTGGATATTGAAAACGTTAATTTTAGAAATGTTTCAAATAAAGAGTCAGGCACACCTTTCTTTGATCTGCCGGGTCGACTTCTGATAAGAAAGTGGCAACAAAAAATTGAGCCATCGTGGCTTATTTCGGAAACGGCACGGATAATTTAGCGAACCGCACCGGTGTTTTATGCATATTTTCTAAAAAAAAAGATATATAAAGGTTTGTGTTATCTTTTTTACTACAACCGCATTATCCAATTTAAACATGAACACTGATTTAACTACCTTAATATTTTACCCTCGCTCGCTTGCCCTGTTCTCCAGTGGTATCTTTAGTGGACTTGGCTTTACGATGAACTACGTGAGTGTCCCCTCCATCAAGGCATCCAAGGATAGTCTCCCCGTGTTTTTGCAGACCTACAACAAAGGCAAGAACATGGCTATTGTAAACATCCTCATCAGCACTATCGCAAATGGAGTTTGTTACTATAGAACCAAGGATAAGAAGTTTGTCCTGACTGCTGCGTTGTCCTTTGCCAGCATGCCTTGGACTTTACTCTTCATGGCACCTGTAAATAATCAGCTCTTTGCTTTGGAGAAAACAGGTCAAGATTATGATCGCAAGAAGGTTGATACACTCGTCACCAAATGGAACCGCTTACAGTACTTTAGAACCCTTTCTGGCACTGCTGCCTTTGTCATCAACCTTTTGTACTAAAAGTACATGTAATATAGTTTGTTCATAATAAAGTTTCTTTTGATTACACCTCTTGTAAAACAAACTCTGTACATCTTTTAGTCTTTACCTTCGCGATATTCTTTCATTCAACGTGTCTGTGACTGTGTTATGATTTGTTCAAAATGAGCGTTTTTTCTCGAAAACTGATTCTTGTAAACTTCTTCAAACATGTCTGAATCTAGCACTAATGATCAAATGCAAAAGGAAGCTTTGTCCATCATTGACGATGAAAGTAAAGTATAAATGGTTTGTAAAGAACAAAGAAGCTAAAATAGCCTTCCCTCCTCTCTATATATTCACTTAGCAAATCGCAAGATAGAAGATATTAAGCGGCATATTGACTTTATTTCTGCTTCGTTACGCGCAAGTGCAAATATGCAGACCAATCAACTGCTAGTCGCAATACAACAGCTGACAGTCGAAGGGTTTTGTTTGGAATACTGTGGAAATACCCAAGTGTTTTTGAATGAGCAAAACAAAAAACGAATGAACCAAGATTCTTTTGGTAAATTTAGAAAACGGTACAGTACACAGATGGAAGGGGCTTGCTACAGCTTCCGTGTGTTTATGTGTTAAAACTTGTGTTCTTTTATTAAAGAAAATCAGCACTTGGGACTAATGTAGAGTCGCCATCCAAAAAAGCAAAACCAGCCCGAGATAATGAAAACACAGAGGAAACAGCCCAAGAGGAACAAAGGCCACCACTTGAGGCAATTCTGCAGAAAGCAAAAAAACGGGCGCAGGACAATCAAGTCATCGAAACCACACAAGAAGAGAGTGAGGAAAAGAAGGAGAAGGAAGCATCGCCAGAACAAGAAGAGGAGAGCGTGGAGCCTCTCGCTATTAAACTAGTACGAGATGGTCATACATTTATAAACATTCAGTTGGAGCCTGGAAAGGACACCGAAGCATTAGGAAGTGTCGATATCGATGCACTTAACGAGGAGGCAATATTAAAGTTAAGTGAGACACACAGATCTCGGTTATGTAAACAGATAGAGGAGATTCAGGATAAGCTTGATATTCTCAAACAAAACTTTAAATAAAATGTACATACACAGTTGAAGAATTTGAATATTTATATTTATATTATGATATGATGTCAGTGATGCTTGCTAAATGGGAAGGGGAATATATCTTGGGTTAGTTAAAGGCTCTACCATTCGTCAGCGTGCTGTACATTTCTGTAATCTCGTCCTCATACAGCTTTCGTACAAGCTCACGCTTCAGTTTAAAGGTTGGGGTTAGCAACTCATTCTCAATGGTGAATTCATTTGTGGTCAAATGGATGGCTTTGACTTGTTCGAAGCCCTTCAACTGGCTTTCTTTACCAAATGAGCTGAGTACCTTCAATACTGATTTCTTGACATTGGGCGACTGGCAAAGCTCCTCTACGGTCATCTTGGCAAATTCAGGTTGCTTTGATGCCCAGTGTAAAAGCATATCTTTGTCGGGAACAAATACGCCAACTAACTGGCTTTGCTTTGAATCGCCATAGACAAAGACTTGGGCAACAAGTTCTTGTTTTTGATAAACGCTTTCGACTTTCTCGGGAGCAACGTATTCGCCCTAAATGATCATGTTTTTTTAATGACATTGTCTTCGGTGTGTATTTACTATTTCATTAAACTAACCTGAGAAAGCTTGAATATATTTTTGAGGCGATCAATGATGGCCACGCGATTGGCTTCATCAAACATACCAATATCTCCTGTGTGCAACCAGCCTTCTCTGTCAATGGCTTCTGCCGTTTTTTCAGGATTCTTATAATATTCCTTCATGATTGAGGATCCACGAATACAAATTTCGCCTCTTGGGAATGGCTTATCTGTTGAATAGTACTCCATATCGGGGACATCTACCAGTTTGACTTCTGAACAAGGGAAGGGTGCACCAACTACACCTGTGGTATTATCACCAAGAATGGTCTAAATAACGTAATGTGTATTTGGTCAGACCACTAAAATATACAAAAGTTGTTTATTCATTACCAAGCAACCTCCACAGTAATTTTCAGTTTGTCCGTAACCTTCGTGCACGTTTGATGAGAAACAAATCTTTAAAAATTCCATGACATCTGAAGCAATTGGAGCAGAACCACTAAGGATAAAACGCACTCTTCCACCAAGAGATTCACGTACCTAATTAACCAAAACATAAGATTTTGATGATTTGCCTTGTTTTCTCTTGACTTACAGGTTTAAATACAAGACGATCATAAAGCCAATGATCAACAGTATAGGCAAGATTTGCTTTCTTGGCATTGTATGCCATGTTAAAAAGATAACTAGAAAGTCCTCCTTTTGCATTTACACCGGCAAGAACTTTATCGTAAATTCGGTTGAAGAGTCTTGGAACAGAGACAAAGATGGTAGGTTTGAGCTCTGCAATATCACCCATTAGCTGAGCGGTATCTCCACTATAGTACCCAATAGCGCAGCCTTTAAAAATAATAAACCCTTGTGCAACTCGTTCAAAAACGTGGGCCATAGGTAGGTATGAAATATAGGTATCATTGTCATCAATAGATGTCAGGGTGCCAATCTCAGTTGTATGAGACACACCATAGGTGGAAGCTACACAGTTTGCATGAGTCAAAACAGCGCCTTTAGGAACACCAGTGGTACCACTATATATAGCAATAATATCGTTAATAAGAGGGCGATATTTTTTACAATAGACATGTGTTTCATTTCATTCCATTTTTAACAAAAGATGATAAAATGAATTATGGTATTTTTACCTAGTATAGCAAATTGTGCCTATATCTTCAGAAGTTGGTAAATTTGATTCTTCGATGACCTCGCTACCCAAAGCCTCCACTTGATTAAAGGTAATGACAGACATTCCATGACTTTTTGCCTTTTCAATTAATTCTGGAGCAACATCATTATCCATAGAAATAATGTTTTTAATCGTTGGAAGGTTGGGTCGTAATCTAATGATATTTTCAATCTTATCACTGCTAGTGACAATAAACTGCATATCGGTCTCGTTCACAACATGTTTAATTGCTTCTTCGCCTAATGTATCATAGAGTGCTACTATAATAAAGGCTTCACGATAACAGGCGATTTCAGTGATGGTCTATTCAAGAACAATAAGCAACATGTACACCTGCTGCAAAATTTTTACATATATTTACCCATTCACGACGGTTCACACTATAAATACCAATAGCACTTTGTCTCTCCAAGCCAAGAAGAGCAAGGCCCTTTCCAAAATTTTCAATGTGCTCCTTTACTTCTTTGTGGGATTCCCATACATACTCCTTTAGAATACCACCTTCTTTACGACGGGTGCCCAAGAAAGGTCTGTCTATATGATATCAGTATTTTGTTAGATCAAAAATTGAATGTTCATCATGCTTATTATTATAAATGTACTAAACATACTAATGTCATCAACATGATACCCCTTAAGGTACATTTGCCACATTGTGTAAATATCTGGAGGATGAGATATTAACTTTTCAGCAAACATGAAATGTCGCATGACGGCAGTTTCTCCGTCTTTTTTTTCATAACCCATTGCTTCGACGGCATAAGGAGGTTCCCAGACAGTACTCATTTTTAGAT
>VCJJ01002480.1:27441-54089 GCA_024139415.1 Backusella tarrabulga | reverse complement strand
TTTTTTTTTTTTTTTTTTTTTTTTTTTTAATATAGCGTTCTACTCTTTATGGTAATCAGTGTATGTAGATCTCATTTTAAATGGAGCGGAGGAAGTATTTTTATAACGTTTGTATACCTTTGTGGCGTTTATCCGTTTTGTCGCTATTGGTAACCGCCTTTTTATTATTTGAAAGGATGCAGTGACACTTCCCTTTCTACATCTATATCAAGGTTACTGTGTTTGAAACTGATGATGAATTGTTCCAAAGTCGATCAAACATGCACCCAATCTACTAAAAATATATGTATAATTTATAAATTACATTTATATATAAACAAAGAGTGTGGTATCAGAGGTGATTGTAGTATGAATACATGTTACAAAATTCGAATGAATAAATAGATACGTCCTTTTTTTCGCGTCCTCACACTAGTATTTTCATTAAGATACTCCATTCACATCACTTTAATAAAATAGGCCCATACTTTTGGATACCCCAAAATAAAAACATATTATCTCACTAACTCCAATTCAACTTTTTGGTGATCCACTATATTGATTTTCCCAAATGGCACCATTAAAATAACAAAATAGAAAGAGGGATTCCTATTGGCGCAGCCTGAGTTTGGATCGTCAGAAAAGGGCAATACAGCACTATCTCCAAATGTAGTAACCCACTCTGTGATACCCAAAAAAGCGGAACAAATAAAAGTTACACCAAGATTGTCCTTTTGAATATGTTTATTTTGATGACTGGAACTTGACTGGTTCTAGCCTTTTATTTCCAAGTTTGTAGATATAAAGCCACACATTTTATATCTTGTTTTCATTTTTCTCTTCTTCTTCTTTTATTATTATTACTACTTTCCCCTTTTTTTTAAACCAAAATAAATATAAATATTCTAATTAATTTAATTCCTTTCTGTACATGTCATCTTCACAAATATCAATCAACGCCAACCTCTCAGCACCAACAAATGATGGTTTATGTTTGTCAAAGACATGTATCGAAACTGCATCCAGCATACTAGAGTCAATGAATATGAATATAGATCCATGCTCTGACTTCTATAAATACACATGTAAAAAAGCGATGATGATGAAATTTAATATAAAGTAAATCAAACTAAAAATGCTAGTTCCTCTCGTTAGGTGGAAATTGGATTAAAAATACAATTATACCTGAGGAATCTGCAGGTAGTAATAAAAAAAAACGATTTACATATACTATAAATGTTCAAGCTAAAAATATAAAAAAAGGTTTCGGTATCTTAGAAGTAGAGTCAAACAAGAATAGAGAGCAGATGAGGATACTTTTAGAAGGAACGTATCGCGAAGTGCTTCGTTCAACACGTTCTCTATCCTCGTTTCAAATAGTCACCGAAGAAAGTCGTCGAGTAGATCGTAAAAACTTTCGTATTTTAAAAGACTACTACAGCGCATGTATCGAAACGGGATTATTTGATCAAGTCTCGCGACCTTACTTTTTTGAGGAAATTTACAAGTTACGAGCAGACGAAATCCACAACCAGGAAGAGAACGATAGCGTATTTCAAATCACAGCGCAACAGCTTGATATCATTTCATACCCCAAAAACGAGGGCCTGATCATGGAAGTGGGTGGATTGTTTACATTAGAGATGTATCCGGACGATGAGGATCGAACAAACATGGCATTGACCATCTCTGCACCCACCCTAGAAGAAGAACCATTGATGTTTCAGGTTGGTCGAGACACCCTGTTTGAACTGATGTTTTCGTTATTCGGCACAGACAACTCAACAAAACGAGATCTGCAGCGGGGCTTTGAGCTTGAAGAGGCGAGTTTGGCACCTTTGACGGAGTCAGAAATTTATTCCATGTTAGATAATGCAATGTCTGTTCAGACAAGGCTAGTCGAATTAGCAAAATTAAGGTATTAAAAAAATCCCAAAATTTTAAGAATTGCCCTAATTTAGGAAAACTAATACATATAAAGTATGGAAGAGGATGGAGGTGCTTCAATTTATACGATCGACGAAGCCAAAGATCTCTTCCCTTTACTTGATTTCCATGACATTTTCCAGCGCTATGATATACCCAACCGTCCTCTCAAAGTGTACATTTATGATGAGGCACCGTATTTCTCTGAGCTCGTCTACTTTTCAAACATCCTGGATGAATCACGCTCTATCAATCGCAATAGTCTGATGGATTTTATCCTGGTCCACAAGACACTCCGTGAGGCGCCAAGACTTGATAATCAAGTGAGAATGCTCTTTCCGGATTCGCCGTTTCAAACCCGTGCCAATCTTTGTGTGGATGATGTTTTGGATAAATTCTCTTTATTGGCAGGTCGGTTTTATGCCATGCTGTCATTTAAAGATGGTGAAAAAGATAGACTGCTGCTGGATACCATTTCTGAGAATATAAAAAGTGCTTTGCATAGCAGAATAGAAATGGCTGATTGGCTTGATTCAGATACTCGTAATGCAGCTATCAAAAAGGTATTTGTATAGTTAAGTACTAAAAAAAAAGTTACTAATTTTTCGTTTAGTTGAATTTTATGGAAAAATCAGTTGGCTACAGTACATCTTCACCGGATCAACGTTCACCACACGAGATCCATGAATTTGCAAACGGTTTAGAAATGGATGCAGAAAACTTTTATGAAAGTGAACGTTCAGTAAGACAATGGACTTTAAAACAGTATTGGAATACTCTTGGCAGGCCGATTGGTCGTACAGAGTGGCTAGGTATCTCTAGTCCACAAGTGATTAATGCTTTTAATTTATTATCAAAAAATAGTGTAAGTTTTTTATTTTTATTTTTAATTTATTTGTTTTTAATTTACCTGTTTATTATATAGGTTTTTGTCAGTACAGGATTTGCACAAAAGCCAAATTTTGATAGTAAATATCCTGATTATATTAACTATGCTGCTATTGGTCAAACTTTAGGACATGAATACTCGGTAATTTCGAAGAAAATAAAATAAGGGCATCAGTTTAATTGATATTTCTATATAGCATGGATTTGATGATTATGGATCTCAATATGATGAGCTTGGCGTCGAAAGAAATTGGTGGTCCGAAGAAGTTCTTAATAAATATGTAGAGAAATCTGAATGCTTTACAAAGCAATACTCAAAAGCAACTGTTCGTGATGATGATGGAAAGAAATACCATATTGATGGAACTGTAAGTGTATAGATTTAGATGTATGGGGAGTTTACTAAAAACTTTTATATCCATCTAGCTTACATTAGGTGAAAATATAGCTGATAATGAAGGGTTGGCAGCTGCCTATCATGCATATAAAGCTCTAAAGGATAGCGGGAAATCATTTGATCCTGTTCTTCCAGGTTTACATCAATTCTCTCCTGAGGCTCTTTTTTTTATTAGCGCCGGTAGATCATTCTGCTCGAAACCTTTATCTGGTACACTAGCTGATGCGGTAAGAATTAAAAATGGTCTCCTTTTGTTGTTTTACTCATTTAATAATGATTCATGTAGGTCAATGAAGAACATGCTCCAGACAATATAAGAGCAAACTCTGTATTTCAGAACTCTGAAGATTTTTCAAGAGTATTTCATTGTCCTGTTGGTAGTAAAATGAACCCAAAAAATAAGTGTAAAATATGGTAAAAAGAAAAAAAGATGATACCATCCCCAAATTAGATTCCCCTATTTTCTTCTTTTTGTAAATAAAAAACATGAGTTCATAAATTTTGCATATTAAATCATATTAATTCTTGGCAAAAGCGATATAATTATTATTTTGATTTAAGAGAGTGGCAAATTAATAAGGAGGTTCATTTAAGTGAACCTTATGTATTTCTGTTTTCTACAAAATAGTACTGACAGCAACAGCGACTTTAATGATAAATTAATTAAAATTAAATAAAATAAAATAAAATTGTGTAATATTCATCTTCCATTTTCCTTTGTTCATCCAACATAGTGGTATGTTTTATTATTGTTATTATTATAAAAATAGAGTTACTTTAAAGAGTAATAAAAAGAGGGGTATAGACTCTACTTGTTCAATTTACTAAAAAAAGCTCTCGCAATTTGTGCCAGACTCTTTTGTTCATCATTATCCTCTCCAATTCGCTTTTCATTTGCCTGAGGTACAATATTATTCATAATGTTGGCGTTTTGAGAAATATGTGCCGGTGGTGGGTTTTGCACCACGCCAGTCATTCTGGCTTCTGCAGTGCGGAATACATGTCTATAATGTTTATATGTATCTTGTGTGTATACCCAGAAACAATATGCAAAATGGATCTATAATAAAAAGAAATTAGACCACTTGTTTCTTTTTTAAAAAAAAATACATTACATAAACCACAAATAGAATCGAAAATAACACACAAGAAAACTTAATCTCACTCTCCCAAAGTCGATTACAATTATATAAATCAGATCCAGCCACAGAAGGCGTGTACGATAATTGTACTTTGGAGCCGCTGCTGACCGAAACCGCATATGTTTGATCGACATCCTGTCTTGACCTGTCAATACACCAATCGTCAAATTCATCCTTTTGAACACCGAATATGACAAGAGCTATAAAGTAATACACCAAAAAGATGAGTACGCTTGACCACGCTAGTCTATGCGATAATCTAAGCAAATACGGCTTATCCTATGAACACGAATATATTTGGTTATGAAAAAGAGGGGTGTCTATATCCATCTATAAGGACTTACTGTTGTAAATAAATAAAGTGAAATCAATGCAGAGATAACAAACCATAGACAAACAAATCCCTGAACAAGTATCATTGCATGATTTAAATAAGAATATATGGCTAAATAAATGAATAATTAAAATAATCGTTATGATGAATCACATATCACTAGTTTATATTTACGGCTTTTTCCTTGGAATGAAAGTACGCAACCATACATATTGATAATCTGATGATAAAAAGTGAGTTAGGAAATATATAAATTACATATGATGAATAAAATTTACAATCCAAATAAAACACGCAAGTGGGCCACCGAATTTAATATTTATGAATCCACAAATGGACGATTTACCAATATCTTGAGCATAAGGATAATTCTCCATCATATAGTGTTGGTACATATCATTCTGCATTTTTGATGATTATTCTTTGATAATTATTATTAAGAGAAAAGAGAGAAAACACTAAAACAAGAAAACTACATGGTTTGTTGTTGTTGTTGTCGAGTTGTTACACAAACTATTGTTCCTGATTTAGTTAATGAAAAACAAATGCACAAAAAAGAGGTTATTTTTTTTATCTCTATCATCATTGCCTGTCTTCATAGTATTGAGTATTATTCATCTAATATTTAAACTTTATATCAGTTGATCATATTAGTTTAATACATTATAGATTAGCCATGATCTAAAGTCTTTACTTAATAAAAAACGAGCCAGATTCTTATTAAATGGCTTTATTCTATCATAAAATGAGTTGATAAAAGTGGTTGTTGTAAAAACAATGAATACTATTTAATATTAAGGATAATGATAGTTTAATTGATTTGAAAACAAATTACAATGATCATTTTTTTACAACATTTTTATTGATAAAGACACAGTCCCTTTGAAATGACTAGGTGTCAGTCATAACGATGGAATTTACGGTACACCAGAAAAAAAAATGATGACGCTTTGGTATACATCATTTATCAATATGAGAAAAGGTCTCTATTTGGTTTAGCCCAAGTAAAGTCTCAAAAACAAAGATTTGCAACTGGCCCCAGGTTTTTATTGTCAATTTTGCAAAATATTCAATTGACGTCTCAGACTTTGATCGATTATTAGTCTTTGTCATTGAAAATAAAATATACACCTGCGAAAAAAAAGTCAAATTTGAGCACTTATTATAAGACTAAGTAGTAAGAAGAATACAAATTCGTATACTTTTTCTAATATTGAGGAAAATCGGTTAATATAAACATCAGTGATAATGGTGCCTATAAAAGGAAGAGTAGGAAAATCCTTTTCAGCACAAAAATATGTTTATTCAATAGTTTGATCAAGATGTTTGTTACTTTAGTTTACTACTACTATTGCTATTTGCTGCTGATCTAGATTGCATTGTAATCAAGTACCTGAATAATTTTTATAAAAGTAAATTAGTGGTTTTTAATATAGAATTCAGATAAGTGATATGAAAACACAGTATGTGACTTGAACTATTATTTAGTATTTATAGCGCCCTTTTCGATAAAAATCAATAAAACAGAAACTTAATTCAAGCTATATGATGGTGGTAATTAAGGTTTTGTTTGTCTGATGTTGTGCGGATAGATCAGACTTTTTATGCTTTCAGTGTAATAGTAAGAACGTAGGTTTTTTTAGATTCTATAATCTTCCATCTTGTTTATTCTAGAATCGATGAAATCACCATGGTATAGCGTGTTCCAAGTTATATATCCTTTGATGATCATGTCTATCGTTCAGGGATCTAAACCATACTAGCGGGGTTTTAAACATGGTCTGTCTGATGACCTCATTCATCATTGGCATAAACGCGCAGGTTGTTCACTCCTTTTTTTCTCTCCCTTTTTCTCTCTCTCTCTTTCTTCTTTTTGGTTTACGCTTTTCGCACCTATTTAATATCTTGATATTATTATTAAGTTGTCATAGAAATCTTATTGTATCTTCCTTATATATAAGCCTTAAAAAAAGTACCAGAAAAAAATACGCACTAGATGGACATTGATGCTTGTATTGAATCTATTAAAGCATGCAAATATTTGTCAGAGAACGACATGCGACAATTATGTAATAAGGTTAGAAGAGAGAGAGAGAGAGAGAGAGAGAGAGAGAAGAAGTGAAATACAAAAGATATTAACATGTGAAAAAAACAAAAAGCTGAAAGAGATACTCGCAGAAGAATCTACAGTTGTGCCTGTGAACGGACCTGTAACACTTTGTGGCGATATTCACGGCCAGTTTTATGATCTTTTAAAAATATTCGAGGTAGGAGGTGACTTGCCTGAAACCTCTTATATATTTATGGTAAGAAAATGCTTCTCGTACGTGTGTGTGTGTGTCTGTGTGTGATAATAAGAATAAAAAACAAAAGGGTGACTTTGTTGATCGTGGAAGATATTCACTCGAAACGCTTACTTTATTACTATTATATAAAGTCAAGTAAGTTATCATGTTGGGTTCCATTGTTTAGAATGAGTTTATTTAAAATGTACATTAGATATCCTGATCGTATTACATTAACAAGAGGAAATCATGAAAGTCGTAATGTGACTCGAGTTTATGGATTCTATGGTGAGTTTTAGTATACACTTGTTCTATCTTCATGTCATTAAGCTGATTTATATATGTAAAAGACGAATGTTTGGCAAAATATCAAAACACAAAGGTTTGGGAATGGTGTTGTACCGTGTTTGACTATTTGCCTTTGGCCGCTGTAAGTCGTTATCATTGGCCGGATCAAATATCTAATCATTAACTCAATTATTATTGTTATTATCTTGTAAGATTATTGATGGAACTATATTTTGTGTACATGGAGGTTTATCACCTGAATTACCATCTGTTGATTCTATTAGGTAAGATAATATTCATGTCATGATAATAATACTAAAGCACCCACCATACATAAATATAGAACCTTGTTTAGAATGCAGGAATTGCCTCAAAGTGGTGGTCATTGTGGTAATGTGTTGTGTTGGAGAAAGGAAAAGAGGAGCATAACAAAGGGAAAAAAGGGAAAAGAAAAAAAGGAAGAGAGAAAGAGGGATTATTTATGGATTCTCTCTTTAAATATTAGATTTGTTATGGTCTGATCCCGAAACTCAGGTAGAAGCATGGGCTCTGAGTCCAAGAGGAGGAGGCTACCTATTTGGACCCTTACCTACCACAGCGGTAAAATAATAATAATAACAGCGTACAAGACGAGCGTGTAACATTAATTATTATATAACTCACTTTATTTACAGTTTTGTCACAATAATGGGATTGATTTGATTGTCAGAAGCCATCAGTTGGTAGACGAAGGATACAACTATCCGTTTATGGATAAGAATCTAGTGACCTTGTGGTCGGCGCCAAATTACTGTTATCGCTGTGGTAACAAGGCAGCCATTCTAAAGGTGCCTGAGGAAAAGAGAGAGATTTTGCCCACTGATTATAAAATATTCTTGGAAAATGATACGCAAGGTGATAATTCTCTTACAGCTGGCCCGGGCAGCCAATATTTCCTGTGATCCCTTTACTTTTTTATTTTATTCTTGTGATACATTTGTAAAAATATATTAACCAAATTCCTCTTCTCACTTTTTTATATATATAAAAAAAAAGCAAAAAACAAAAAACAAACATAAAAAGGCTTTTTTATAATGCGTGTTGCGATTACTTTTTTTTTTAAAAAAAAACTTGTTTTATATAAAGTATTTTATATTTTAACTTCTATGCCTTTCTCTTTCTCTCTCTTTTCCCTCTCTTTTTTATAGGAGATGAGTTTGATTTAAGGAATATTATAAAACAAAATAAAAAAGAAAGAGGAGAGAGAAAAACAAACAAAGGTGTTGAAGAAGAAGGGGAAGAACATCAGAAAAGGAGGGGATTACTTGTTTAAAATGAAAAAGTACAGATATAAAAGAGGGTGGAGAAGAAGAAGAAAAGGGGAGGAGGAGGGAGATTTATATGTTATTATGTTGTCTCTTTTTTTATTTTTATTTTTATTACAAAACAAGGCACTTTTTCGACTTCTTCTTCACAGGAGGCTCTAAAGCAGCGACAATAGCCTCATCGAATACGTTCTTGAGACCCTTCTGAGTAAGAGCAGAGCATTCCACATATTTGACAGCCCCCAACTCTCTTGCAAGACGTTCTCCAGCATCAAAATGAATGGGTCTCTGCTTTTGTCGGGCCAACTTCTCAATGACGGCTGGATCATCGCGCAAATCGATCTGCGTGCCGACAATAAGACAGGGCACGCCAGGACAGTGGTGGTGTACTTCTGGGAACCACTTCTCCTTCACGTTCTCAAAAGAGGCCGGTGAAGTTACCGAAAAACAAACGAGGAAAACATCTGTTTGGGGATACGATAATGGACGAAGTCTGTCGTAATCCTCTTGACCGGCTGTATCGAAGAGTCCAAGTGTATAGGGCTCCTCACCTTTTGTTTATAAACATTTTGCCATATAAATGAGATAATGTTGTCGTTGTCGTTGTTTCATTGATGATAAAATAATAAACCCCCCAAGAGAGAAAAGAGAAACAAGATGGAAATGTGAGTACATTGCTCTGTCTCTACTCTTTTACACTACATACCAATCATAACTGTGACAGCATAATTATCAAATACCTAATAATACAAAATACAAAGTGTGTATAAGTAATGTTTTTACTACAAGAAAAAAAATACTTTTTTTCTTCTCCTTTCAGTAATAAATGATGGCACTTACGGTAGGAACGTACTCAGAAGGAAATTTATTTGTTGTATATGAGATCAAGAGACATGTCTACAAATAAACACTTTCTTTTTTAACATACAAATCAAGAAAACAGCATCTTTCCTAATGCCTTTTTTCCCTCTTCATTAAAAGAAATAAAATAAAAATAAACTTACTTTTCCAACAGCACCATCACCAACAACTACACATTTAATGGTCTGCATTTTTATGTAATTTCTAAATCAAGCTTGGCCTTATTTGTAAACAGAGAAAAAGAGAAAAGAAAAAATGAAGAAGAAAAAAGAGGAAATAATAAAAAAAGAAAAGCTAAAGTTTTTTTACCCAAACGGTTACAAGAAACGAAGAAAAAAAGAAATGCAAAAAAAGGATTGATATTCAAAAAAGAGATGAATCACGTGCTGCTAAAGCTTCCGCAATGTGATTTATTATAAACGGCATGGGGGTTCTATTTTTTTTTCCTATGAGTAAAAGGGTTCATCCAAAACTCTCTTCAAAGAAAGACAAGTGAACTAGAGATGGTCATGTCTTGTTGCTATGGAGATAAGAAACCATGACAACCTGAATTATCTCTTTTTAAGAACTTAGCAACCAAATCACTCATTTTAAAGGTCAGCCCTCCGCAACAGAGAAAAATAGAAAACAGTCGTATACTTCTTGGTCACTCCTTCTATTCTTATTCGAGTTATAATCATTGACTTATAATTGTACTTTGTGAAAATAATGTATTTTTTATAGTACTATTAATTACATGACAAATGGTATTAAATATGTATAAAACAAGATTAAGCGGATATGAACAAGAGGAAGATCCAATCGTTAATATATATTAATTATCTGATTTAAGAAATGGTAAAGATAAGAGGTGCAAAAGGAAAAAAGCAAGAAGCAATTTATCCATGGAACTTGTGAATCTGTTTTCTTCAAAAAAAAAAGTTCCACGAGTCTTATCAGCCATTTATATACATATGTCTTACAAAACATAAATTCCTTTTCTTCTTCTTTCTTTATTTTTTCTAATTATCAAAAGGTAGATACTTTTTTTTATAAAAATGACTCATTCACCGGTTCCAAAAAGCAGCGCATAAGAATACCTTTTCCTCCTATTTTCTGATATAAGTGTCTTCTGATCTTTGTTTTTTCAATCGTTTTTTCTTTTTTTTACATAAAAAGAAACCCAACTTGTGGTAGCAAATTAATAAGTCAGTGCAATAATATATATATCGAGTCATTGCACATCATTTCATCCTCTCGAAATAGTCATTAGAAAAATGGCTTCTATCTCTTTTTCAATTGATATAGATTAATTTTACGATAGGTCAACTAAAATATGTTGTGTATTGGTTTAGTGAGAGAGTCGTAGTGCTTTTAGTCTATAAGATATTTTAATATTCTTTTTAACATTTTTTTTCTTAAAAAATGGCCCTTTGATGTTCCTGATAATTAGTGCTCAAGGTGATACTCTTGTCATTGGTAAGGTGGATTGCAAATCTTCAGGTCATTTGATACAACCTTTTACAAAACACTGTGTAACAAGTTGTATTAAAATGACTATATAAATCCATATCTAAAAAAATACATATATCCAGAAAAAAAAGGAGGAGTCATTGTTAGCAGAATGCTTGTTTATTTATAATAAAATATAAAAAATGAGGCAGATCAAACATAAATTTCTACGAGGGAAAAAATCTCGAGGTTAGGAGAGAGTACCAAAACATATGCTTCCAGGTAAAACTAAAAACATCTTTTTTCAACAGAAGCACATTAATGCACAATATATTTATTTTTTATTTTCTTTCTAAAAACAAAAAAAAAAAAAAGAGAAAGAGAGAGAGATAAAATGTCTCTTCAATAAATAAGTAAAAATATTTATATTTTAATCAAGTTTCTGTCCTGTCATAAGTTCAGCAACACAGTTGATACCATTATAAAGCTTACGAAACATATCCTGAAGCTTTTGGAACTCGATTGGCCAAAGAATACCCTCTACAATGTTGACGGATTCACAGGGGTCCTTAGAGTTGAAGGCATCGTAGGTTCCCTGGGAGCATTGAAATCCCTTTTTATCATACTCGTTGATAATGTCTCGTAAGTACTTGTCTGTACTCTGGGCAACATTACACGTTCTCTTGAATGCGACGGGCCATGCATTGTTTCCGAAAATGTCATTGTTGCCGCTTTGTGCAGTAACAAGACAGATCATAAAGATACACATGAATGCCATGGCAGATGTGATATGATTGACCATCTTCTCCTCTTTCTATATACTTACTATTATACGTGTTAGTACTATAAAACACCCCCTCCTTTTGCTCACTTTCTTACCAAAAAAGGAAATTATATGAAGTTTTTAAATAAATTAAACAATATAAAGCAGAGAAAAGAAACTTTTTTAAAAAAGATGATCAGCTTTTAAATACACATGTACAAACGTCTATATCAACAAAGAGTTTTAATAAATATACGCAAATGTTGGTCACAACGAAAAGGACATATTTCGTAATAAATATGTTTTTTTCGTTGTGCCGTTTTGTTTGAATTGCATTAGATATATGCCTATCAGGCTTTTGGTTTAAAGTGATGAGTCTTTCCTATCCTTTCTAATTAGTATACACGCTTCCCATTCATTACTACGATAATGACCAGTTATCTTTAATTGTCTATAAGGATGAAGAATTGATAGCAGTACTTGAAGAATTTTAATAACCAGTGTCAAAATAAAGAAAAGCTGGTTTTTATAAACCAGAAAAGAAAATGATGTACGAGTTGATGTCTAATAAAATAATACAGATTTTGACATGAAACTAATGATACGTGTTATATTTATGCATATTAAAAAAACAAGACATTCTTAAAAATAGAGGAAATACATGTTCATCATGCAATCAAGTTTAAATGTTGTTATCTTCTAAGATGTTCAATCAATGTTTTGAGATCTTTCATTGTTTTAAAAATGCTGTTTTTGAATATGAAAGAGAGTTGCAAGAAATCTAGATTATTTCTAAATAATTTAAATGAGTGATACTACTGCCCTTCTACCCACCATCTCTGTTACATTAACAAGAGGTATAACGTAATTGTTTTAACAATGATAATGTTTATTTCAAGTATACGTCTTTATTTTTACTGAATCATTTTGATTTTTTGTAGAAAAAAAAATTTCAATGGTGTTTAAAGCTATGAAGAATTTTTAGAGTTCTGCTTTTCCTGTTTTTGAATTTCGAGCTTTTTCATGTTTTTGTTTTGTTCTTATTAGAGATGATATTTATCATTATATACAAGTCAGGTCAGTTAATGCAGTGAACCTTACTTACATTCTCGTATTTTGAGTCAGTCAGTCAGAAATGAGATATGATATTACAACATTTAAACCTTTCATCCTCTAACCGTTTTCTTCTTCTTGTAATAGCTTGATTTAAAGTAATTATGATGAACGAGGAGTCTTCGAACAACACTATTTTCATTTTTCAATTGAGTATAACAAGAAGAGCTAGAAACATGATAAAGAATACAGTATAATCGTATTGTATCAGTTCTTTTTGATGATATAGAGAGCTTCACTTGTAAACTGCGGGTAATCAACTTGAAGGTTTTTACAAGCAGATCCAATATATGACTGATTAAAATAGATGTGACACATGAATCTTCATTTTGAGATAGCACAAAAAAAAAGTGTTGATCACTAAAAAAGAGAACAATTTAACTTGAAGTTGATAAGCTCCCTTTTATTCCTTGATGTAGATGACAATGAGTATTTTCTTTTACATAATACATAAACTATCTGTATGTTTACTAAAACAGGTGCTATCTCCCAAACTTGGCTTATTAAATGCCTTGGAGTTTGTGCTGAATCTCAACAAGATAAAGGAAAACAGTATAGAATCATACATCTATAGTTAATAAACTAAATAGGGGTTTAGCACACAAATACGAATACCCAATTCTCTCAATTAGGTTTTTAAAATTGATTTTGATTTCCACGGCTGTCAAACATTGTTCTCTCATTGTTTTTTTTGTAAGATCTCCTTTTTTTTTTATAAAACTCTATCTGTTTAGTAACACACGACGATGAACAAGGGTATTGTCATATTAATCACTCCTTCTATTTTAATTCTTTCTTTTGGATCACCAAAGATGGTATTTTTTCCTCGTGCTTTTTTAAAAAATAAAAACTCTCGTGTCAAAATAAGGTATTTGGATCGGATCAACTTTTGTAATATGTAGACTAGAGTTTCAAAAACCACTTTCTTTTACAAGGTGTCTTAAAAAAGAAATACGATTTTATTTCCTTTTGAGGTTATCGCTTTATGTTGAGTCGCTGCATATTGTAGAGATGTCAGTTGATATGCTACTATTGGTTTTTTTAAGCCATATCAAACTTAAATTTTTGTATTTATCGGTTGATTTACGTCTCTTTTGATATTTTTTAATATAAAGCACAAGACATTATCTTTTTAATAAAAAGGTATAAACAATATATATATTTAGTAAAAATATCCGCACAAATAAATATGTAGACATCTCACTCGAGAGAACCAAAACTCATTGGACTGATTTCATTTTGTTACGCTTCCTTATCTTTCCAGCATGGCTATAATAAGGTTACCTCTTCATATGATAATTTCATGTTTATGCTCTCGTATGACTCCCTGCCTAATAAGAATGTCCTCCTTTTCTTTATGATCTCTTAGTATAAAAAGACTTAATAAATATTTATTCTTTAAAACATGGAAATAATGATACCAATCAATTGCATCAATTCATTTAACATTCCAAATTAGGCAATTGCTCGTTTTTATCTAAAAATGGACAAAATCAATTTGTTTTCTAAACCTGTTTTTGTCAAAGTTTAAAGAGAGAGAGAGAGGCTTTACCCTTTTTCTTCTTTTTTCCTCTCTTTTTATATATTTCTTTTCAACTTCATTTCACACAGGTTATCCTTATGGCAAAATCACCAACAACAAGTAGCTCCTTTGTTTTCTCTGTATACACACCTTCTTCTTTTCAACCCGCAAAAATCACCAAAAAGAAAAAGCAAGTGACAACAGCAACACCAACACCAACAATGCCACAAAAGAAAAGAAGCACCAGCTATTACAACAATAATCCAAATTACCATTATTCTATACTGGAACCTCAACAATATTATGAATTAGACATGCATCAAGATATTGCAAAGCGACACGGTATGAGCCGATGGCAATTAAAGCAAATGGTTGAGGTATGAAAAGAATAATCCATTTAGCGTGTTGTGGTGTGTAGAAAAAAAAGAGAGAGATGTCTCATATATTTTTATCCATGAAATTATTTCTAGGCTGCAGAGAGTCTCATTCAACTAAGTTGTTGTGTCTTGGTCAAATAATCGTTTCTATTCGTAAAACAAGCTGTAAATAATAAGAGAGAACGTTTCTCATCAAACATAATATAGAAAAAGGGCATTAAAAAAATGTCCTTTTCTTTCTTCTTTTTCTAATTTGTATATCCATTTTTATTTTTATTGTTTGCAAGTCATTTTTTTTATCAGAAATAAATTATATATTAAAAAAAACGAGGCAATAATCATCATGGATGTTTTGTATTAAATCATCAAATAAAGCTTGATGTAATTCCTTTTCTCTCTTTTTTGAATTCCATCTCCTTTTTTTTTGTTATATTTTTAAGCCTTTTCTATAAAAGTAAGATTGTTTTATTTGTAATACAAAAAATATGTGTGTCTAAACTTTCTTGAGGTAGTGGATTTGCGATGGAATTGCTCTGACATGGTTGTATGTTTAGCATATGACCCTACTGAATATTGAGTGTATTTCACCTATTAAAATAAGATGTATGATAAGAAAAGAGGGTTAAATATTTTTGTGGCCTTTATATATATTTTATTTTTGGGTTGGTAATAAAACTTTATATGGTCAAGTCGGTTTATCGGAAGCACTGCCTTCTATATAAATAAAACCCCAGCGCAATCATTTGCCTAAAACAAGTATATCTTTTTTTTTGCCCTTAACATAAAATATAAGTTATTTACATGTACTATGTTTTATATAAAAGCATTACTTTTATATAATTTATAATTCTCTATTTCCTTTCGCTGTAAAGAGGTGCTACATTTACGTTTTGTGTTTACTATCATGAAAAGAAAAAGAGAGAACATAGTACTTTCCAAATTTGGTTTAGTTAAAATAGAAACATTTTAAAACACCAAAAACTCATTTTCTTCTTTACTTTATTTAAAAGTAAATAAACAAAAAAAAGTATCAAAAATACAATATATTACCCATAATGACAAATCAATAAATGTTGGATGTAAAAACAAAAAAAGTATAGTAATAATAACAAAGGAAGCACATCCTCGTAACACAGAACCTTTTTTTTACAAAAAAAAGTTAAAACCAGGGATTTTTCAACAAAATGGACAAGGTCATGTGGATTATTTTTTTTTGCAAAAGGTAAATATTTACTACCATCGAAAAGGTCTACCGTGCTACACTCTATATACCAGCACAGGTAAGAAGAAACACCGTACAAATAGTGACTTGTGCTGGGTCAATCCATTAAGATATACCTTAATTGACACATTTGTCATACTTTATAAGAGAGAGAGAAAAAAACTTCAGGAGCATCTGGTCACATGTACGAGTGAGCGCTGCCATTATGCAGCCTGAGTTTTTGTGTGTGTGCTTGTGTGTGTATCGTTTTGGCTGATGTCAGTTGTATGCTATTGACATGTCAATTTTTTTTGGAACTGATTTTAATTTTGTCTTGTTTCTTGACTGTTGATCCAGTTTATATTAGAAAAAAAAGAGTAAAACACTTTGAAGCAGTGACCTTTCTCTTTTCATTCATTCTATGTGTTGTTATTATTCTGGTTATTATTGATTACAAGATCGACATCTAAGCTTGTTTAAATATCAGCTGACCCTCCCCTTTTCGGGCAACATCAAGAAATACACTACAAAAAACAAAAAAGATAGAAACCATGGCGAAATAACATATGATAATATCTTTATCTATAAAATGAATGAATATAAAAACATAATTGCCATTTTAGGGCCTCGGACATCTGCACTTATTTATGGATATATCGTGTTGCTGAATCTCCTCATAAAAAATAATCTTATTTTTGTCTATTTTTATATTCCACCCCCTTTTTTTACTGTTGGGTTTCTTTTATCTTGAATAAAAAAAATAAATAAATGAAAAAATGGATATTAAAGCGACAAGGCACATTTCAACTAATCTCGAAGAGATCAATGACAAGATTGCAAAGCTATTAAAGGATCCACTCGAAGCCTTTGAACATGCCAGCATCGATGTTGATTCCATGTCGCTTTTAGAGTTGAGAGCCTTTGCGGAAAATGGTAAATACTCAATAATATTATTCAATTCATTTATTGACAATACAAAAAATATCAAGGCGGATTGGGTGCCTGCGTATCCAAGGTGGATGTACTCGCTTCAACACCAGACGAATTAATGTATTTACAAGGTAAATGCGTTCATGTGTAATCGATGTCTAGCCAAACCATACAATTATTAATGCTATTTCATTTGAAAAAAGGTGAACGCATCATTGTATTGAAACATTTGGAAGATGATACGTACCTGGTAATTATATAATTCTATTTTTGTTGTTTTCAGCATCCGATAATTGAAGCATGGCTATATATATATATAATAAAAACAGGGTTATTGCGAGGGCGTCATTGGTCATTTCAATGCAGAAAACGTACACTTTGTCGAACTCGATCCGCGCGTATTGGAATCACTTGATGCAGATTTAGATTTTGAACAATCACACAGACACTCTGGAAGTAGTTACATGACAGACGAATCCTATTTGACAGTAGAAAGAAAATCGAGATTAGAAGAGGCTTTGCGTAACTCGTTACAATCTTACTCTTCGAGCTCCGATCACACCAGACATTATATTGGAAAGGCAAGTTTTGAGAGTATCCGTACCTCTTCCTCCTTTTCACAGCATCAACGTGTTCAATTCGATTCAAAAGAGCATTCAAACATCCAACAAGATGACCCTTATGATACATCTGCGCTTAATATAGATTATTCGGATGAAGAAGACCAACAGCAGGTTTATCAACGCCCTCCTCAACCTATTCCCACACCCACTGCCTCCACTTCCTCGCGCTTAAATCGAAATATTCCCCAAAGAGCAAGTCGCCCACATCAACAGGTTAAAAAGCAAAAGGAAAATAAAGAATCGTCTGTGAGCAATCCCAAAGATGAATCGGAATCAAACAGCTTGCCTGTGGATGAGTATGGATTTATACTTCAGCCAGACCAACTATCATCGTCATCACGATTGAGTATGAGGTAACGTTGTGCAGCAGAATGGAGAGAATGTATGATATTAAATGTGTTGTAGATCTCATCTATCAGGAAAATCCATGAAAGAGTATCGTGAAGCCGAACTAAAATGGCTCACGATTGTAAATAAACTAGACGCCAATAGCATAAAACGAGACGCCAAGATGAAGAAGATGGTACGTAGCAGTGGCATCCCCGCATCGGTGCGTGCACGCGTATGGCCATTTTTAGCCGGAAGCAGCATCAAGAAGGGCCAGTTCCAGCAACTATTAAATAAACCTCATATACCCATTTATGATGTCATTGAACGAGACATTACACGCTGCTATCCGGATCATAGCCAGTTTGTCGATGTGAATGGTCAAGGCCAGCGTGATTTGAGGGCGGTGCTGACGGCGTATGCACAGTATAATAAACAACTCGAGTATTGTCAGGGAATGGGAAGATTGGCAGGATTGATGCTGATGCACATGGCAGTTGAAGTAAGGTTTTTAATATAATGAGAGAATATAAGTGATACTTAAAATAATATACTAGGATTCATTTTGGCTTCTGGTTGCAACCATTGATCGATACATGAATGGTTACTTTACACCCACGCTATCACAACTTCGCAGTGATGCCTATATCATTGGCCAACTACTAAAAGATCACAATCCACGACTGGCACAGCACCTCGAGTCCAACGATGTCACACCCATCATGTACATTGCACAATGGTTCCTGACGGCGTTCACCCTGACATTGCCCTGGGAGTCTGTGCTACGAGTTTGGGATGCATTCTATTTTGAGGGCACCAAAGTGTTCTATCGTGTGAGTCTAGCCATCATGGATTTATGTAAAGGTAAGGGAGAATGAATACAAATGTGATATTTCCTCTCTGCTAAGCTTCCCATGATTAGATTATCTACTTCAATCGTGTCCTACCAATGCCGAAATCCTCTCATTTCTCTTGCACATCCCACACAAATATCTCCAGCCCGACACACTACTAGACGCTGCATTCCGCATCAAACTATCTAAAACCGATATTAAACGCTATGCAAAAAAAGCGGGCAGTGAGGATGCATCACTTCCCTCTGAAGATAGCATCAAGAACCTTGGCATTAGTGGAAATAGTAAAAGCCAAGTCTTTAAAGGTTTCGGTGAAAAGATCATTCGAAAGAGTGGTTCAAGTATCAATATGAAGGAACAGGATTCTTAGAAATAAATAAATAAAAAATATTCTTTTTTTTTTTGGTATGTTCTTTTAATGATATAACAAAAATCTAGTTATTGATGAGTGGCAACGAATTTCTTTTGAGCGTGTGCAATTGATTCCTTGAAATTCTCAACTTCTTCCCAACAATCAAGAGGTCTACTTTGGTTGTTTCTATTTTAAAATATATTTAGTTGATTCATCTCCCTTTTCTCTTTTCAATGAAACGTACTTGTAACAGACAATAAGTGCTTCTTGGCTTTGGGCGATATCAGCAGGAATCTCACTTGGTGCGGTTCTAGTGTAAAAAGATATATATAAACATCCCTTTCTCTGTCTCTATCTGCTTTTTATATCTAACCTCTTCAGCTTCTCAATCATGCCTTCAATATCTTCCTTCAAGGCAACCGAATTGTGGTCGTTGTCGATATTGCTTTTGTAAAGGTTGCTATAGGCACGTTGGTTCGAGACGTCTTGTTGATCCTTACGCTTTGCTAATTCTTGTTGAACACGTTCACGCACCTTTTCTTCAATTTCAGGCGTAGACTCAAGTTGCTTTTTTCTCAATCATTAGAATCTATAAATCTATATTTTCTTTTCTTTTTCTTTACCTTTGGGGCTTCTCTCGACTGTTCTAAACCGGTTGGGAGCTGTAAACATAAAGGATTAAATAACTACGATGATAGGAAGCGCTTTGCATTATTTTATACCTCGAGAGGAGACTTTTGGTTATAGAAAATGATGGGTTCTTCTCTTGAGTGTCTGGCGCCCATATTATTTATTATTTTAAAATTTTAAAAGAGAGAAAGAGGAAATAATCGATTTTTAACAGGGGAAAGAAAGCCGCAAAACGAAAAAAAATGTCGGGCGGAGTTTTTAAGTGACATCATTCAATGTGGAGAAAAGGTATTTTCACTTCCTGTCATTGCCTGTCATTTGTATCTTGGAGTCAATAAAGGTACACATTGACTCAATTAATTGTATTATGGAACTTGACAAAAGTAATAAGCGAAGGGAAATGTGTCAATGTAAACATGACACCATATCACATGAATGAAAGTATTTAGAACAGACAACAACTCACTATTAATAATAATTATAACACTGACGGTTGAGGTATATCTTGAAAGTATATTTATTCGCTCATTCATAATAAACAAAGATCCTGTCTATATGTATATAATGATCTACTCTAAAGTTTGGATCTCAAGAGCACAGCACTGGAAGGAATCAATTTTCTGGCCATCAAAGCATCATAAATCTCTGTCAGACTGGACTCATCCTCAATGGTGGCGGGCATGTTGACCTGCTTACCATCCACCATCTCACGAATGCTTCTACGCAAGACCTTACCACTGCGTGTCTTTGGTAATCGGGGTACAATCACGGCAGTATCAAAGCAGGCAATTGCGCCCAGGTCTCTTCGGGTGGCATCGATGAGCTCCTTCATCAGGGTCCTTTCATCAAACTTGCTTTCGTCGTGATGCGCGAGCACTAAAATACCGAGAGGGACATGTCCCTTTAATTTATCGGGCATGGGGACAACACAGCATTCGGCGACGAGCGGATGGGCACTTAGGATCTCTTCGATAGAACCGGTGGAGAGACGATGACCGGCGATGTTGATGATATCGTCAGTTCTTGACATGATGTGCACGAATCTAATAATAGTAGTACATTTAATATGTAGATCTTTATACGATTCCCCTCTTTCTCTCGCTATTTATCTCAATGCTAAACCTACCCTTCTTCATCAATCATGCCCGCATCACCTGTATCAAAATAACCAGGATACTTATCAAAGTAACTTTCCTTGTATCCTTCTGGATTATTCCAAAGTCGAGGGAACGCAGCAGGAGGTAAAGGAAGCTTCAAAACAATATTACCAAATTGGTTAGGCTCTGTGGTCTCCTCTAGTGAATCTTCCTTCAAGATGCAAATACGTGATCCAGGTACTTGTTTACCGGCCGATCCCCATTTTACATGCTGACGTGGGTTTGAAACAACGCCAGCACAGGTTGCAGTGACCGGAGAACCCACTATTTTAATAAAGTTATTCAATATAAATAAATCCCGTACCTCTTCTATATATACACTTACATTCTGTGCTCCAATAATTATCAATCACAGTACATGTATCTCCTACCAATGCCTGACACCATCTGAGTGTTTCTGGATCACTTCGTTCACCTGCAAGGAACAGACTTGTGAGTGACTTGAGATTGTATTTCTTGGCAAGCTCCCCCTTGGGATCTTCACGGGCAATTGCGCGTGCTGCAGTAGGTGCAGTGAACATAGTCTTAACATTGTAGTCGGAGATGAGACGCCAGAATGTACCGGCGTCGGGTGTACCCACAGGTTTTCCTTCATAAAGGACGGTGGTGGCACCGACCAACATTGGTCCATAAATAGTGAAGCTATATTTAAAAATATGTGCATTAGCACATTTTGATGAGAGATACCGGTTCTCTTGTATATCTTACCTATGACTGACTGCCCACCTGATGTGACAGATTTAATTTTTTTTTAAAAAAAAAAATGAATAAAAAGCTTTATATCTTGTAAAAAGAGGTTTAAAACTTACCCAATATCGCTCGCAGTAAATATAGTATCGCCTTGTCTTACATTAAACACATATTCAACCGACCATCTTAAAACAACCGCGTGGCCACCATTAGAACGTTCGACACCCTATACAACAAAATAAGCAAAAAAAAAAAAAACTCTACATGTACCCTTCCAAAGATAAAAACTTTACCTTGGGTTGACCTGTAGTTCCACTTGTAAAAAGAATATATAAAGGATCATCACTACCCACAGGTACACACTCCTTTACTCCATGTCCCTTTGACCGTATTCTCTCCATCTCATCATGATAATCACGATCCCCCTGGGCATAATTCATCTGTGCTTTTAGGTTTGGACGTTGAAGTGTGATGCGTATAGGGACGTGGTGCTCGCTCATGTTTAATGCCGTTTCCAATAACGCTACAATACACAAATTAATTTTCTATTTGCTTCGGTTGGGGGGAGGGGAGGGATATACTTACGTTTATAGGGAATCACTTTCTTTGGTTCAATACCACAACTTGCCGTCAATACGACCTTTGGTTTGGCACCATCGATACGTTTTGCCAGTTCCTTTGGTGCAAACCCACCAAACACGACGCTATGCACGGCACCCAGGCGTGCGCATGCCAAGAAGGCAAACACGGCCTCTGGCACCATGGGCATGTAGATCAGTACACGGTCACCCTTGTAGACGTTGTGTGAACGAAGCACGCCGGCAAGCACCTGTACCTCTTCAAGGACTTGGGCATAAGTGTAGGTGATTTTGGTGTTGGTCACTGCTGAGTCCCAAATGAGACACGGCTGGTTACCAATGGTGGCGATATGACGATCTATTATATATGTTATTAGAGAGAGGAGGAGGAGGAGGAGGAGGAGGAGGAGGATGTCTGCTTCTTATCATCCATACCTAAAGAGTTGTAACATGTATTCAGTTCACCATTGGGAAACCAGGTATAAGGATTAATTCGCTCTGGATCGACACCAAGCACAGAGGAAGGTGGTTTAAACCAATCAATGTTTTTGGCGGCGGCTTCCCAGAGTGGAACATCTATAATGTCCTCTATTCTTTCTAAAGTAGTCATGATTTAAAAAAAAAGGGGTAAAAACGAGAGGTGTAAATAAATAAATAAATAAATAAAAAAAGAATGAAAAGAAAAGAAGTAAATTAAAGCGTGAGAAGTGGTGCTTACATCAATATAAAAATACAAGTCATTCTCACACTTGCAAGCTTAAAAAAAAGAGCGTGTGAAGTTAAATATACAAATGTTTAATTTCAAAAATAAAGTTTCACAAATACATATTTTTTTTAGAAAAAAATATTCATGTGATCTCTTAATTTATTGGGGTTTTCCCTTCTTAAAGTCTTTTACAACAGCTTGATAAACATCGTCATCCACAAGGACCTCCGCCGCCGTAAACGAAAGCGATTTGGCCGCCTTGATGGTATCCTGGTGGGCCACTTCCGTACGCGACGCCTTTTCAAAACCTGTGGTGTGGTTGGCTGCGTCAGTGTGGATACCAAAATGGGGGTGGATCGAGGGCACCGCATAACTAAAATTGCCCATGTCGGTGCTGCCAGACGCATACTCGCTCACCTCGGTGGCCCGATCCTTGAACTTGATTCCCTGTTCCATCTGGTACTTTTTAAAGAGGAGTGTCATGGTGTCGTTCATAAACACATCGTCGATGGGACCAAACTCGCTCCATTTAATCTTGTATTGACATTGAGTCGAGAGTGCCGCGGCGGCAAAACATTTGATGAATTTGACCTTGAGTTCTTTTAACTGGTTTTTTGTGATGGATCGGACGTAAAAGTAGCAGGATGCATACGCTGGAATGACGTTGGCAGAATCGCCTCCCTTTGTGATGATACCGTGAAGTCTTTTTGTTGTTATTATTATTTTTATTAAAAGAGAATAACTCATTTCTTACCTATTTGTGGGTAACGTCTGCTGTCTCAACATGGCGACGTTATCAAAAGCTTGCATAATAGCATCCAATGCATTGATGCCCATCCATGGTGCCTGTCCAGCATGAGAGGCCTTTCCAAAAAACTCGATATGACATGAATCCAAGGCGAGCATAGGACCATACAATTCATCCACGGGATAAGGATGCTATATTTTCATTTTTTAGTCATGCCATCCAAAAAAATTTCCCTCCGTGTAAAAATACTATATATAAAGAAGTATATACTCACAAGCATCATTGCAAAATCAACATTTGTCTTTACTGCATTTTTATTGACAAAGGTGGCCTTTCCACTGGTCGATTCTTCAGCAGGTGTACCAAACACAACCACTGTGCCTTTGGCTAATCCTTTGTCCATCAGTGCCTTCATGGATAAGGCAGATGCCAATCCACTGATAGCGATCAAGTTGTGACCACAACCATGGTTTACTCTTATTTAAAAAAAAAAATAGAATTAAGAATAAGATAACATTGGTTTCCTCTCCCCTTATATGACTTACCCTGGTAAAGCGTCATATTCGCAACAAAACCCAATACGACGACCCGCATCGTCATTGACATATTTTGCAATAAAAGCCGTTTCCAGTCCCACAGCGTGGTGAGTAATACTAAAACCTTTTCCTTCCAAGTAACCGGTCAGAAGTTTATAGGCGTGAAATTCACGATTGCCCAATTCAGGATCATCATGAATCTTTTTTGAAATGCCACGATTAGTTTTAAAACATCCTCCTCTTTACACAACCTTACCTTTAAACTTATTTCACGCAACTCTTTATCCAAAGAGTCGATTTTTTGAATAATCGTATCTTTAATTTCTTGATTCATGATGAGAAAAAAAAAAGAGAGGGAGAAAAGAGCGATTTTCTGATTTGAGTTATTAACAAGGTACAAACCGTGCGAAAGTTTACCCCACAAGTCTATAATTTAGTTTCTGCATGAAAATACACTGAGATTCAATATTTTTTTTATACCTTTTTCATTCCATTGTGGAAAGTTTCTGATTTTTTTTAATCTAAAAAGAATAAAAAAGGGGCAGATACTATATTATTAAAACGTATACCTTAACTACCCTCTTTTTCTAATTTACAAGTAAACTCATTGTTTTTGAAATAGCATTGATTATCTCGCTTCTTTTATTTTAAGTCAAGTGGGAAGAACTGGGAAAAAGTTTAAACGTTCACGGAGATTTCCAAACAATCGTGCTACCAGCCATCGTTACACTTTGTTCTTATCAGATATTGCTTTTTTTTTTTCACTCTTCTTCTTTTTCTTTTTTTAAAAAAAAAGAAGTGGAATGGTAAGCATATGGATGGATGGAGTGTAAAGCATTTTATACTTTCTTTTTAAACATTCATGGTGTAATACAAAGTACAAAAAAAAAGGGTACTAGCCTAAATCACATTATCACCATGAACTTGTATAAATCGTCTGGTGCTGCTAAATGAGTGGCAACATAAGGTATTCTTTTTTTGTAAATAGAGTATTTTTTGGAGGTAAAACTATTTAAACCAAAGTTATTGACTTGATTGCTACCATTCTTATATAAGCTTACAAAAGGAGGGTGCGATAGATAAACCATTTATGTGTAAAATATTGACCCAGAGATGGTAATACAAAGTTAATCTAAAATAATATCAGGATAATTGAAGCGAAAACCCGTACTTATATATTTCGGATTCTATTGTGAATCAACATCCACTATATACTTTTCATTTCTTATTAAAACAATCTCACTTCTTGCTTAACACCATGATGAGAGCATGTATGGTATTTATTCATGACATAAGCAAATTGTAATTACAGGTTCATTCTTACATAATCCTATTCCAAACTCAACTTGTTTGAAGATTTTATTTCTTGAAGAAACGAGTGTAAAGCTTGTGTTAGACATTTATCAGTATTTCAATATGATATTAACAGAGAAACATTAAAACCCATACATCATTTTTATGTCAAGTGATTGCTACCAGCCTATTCTTCTCGTAAAAAAAAAGCTGTAACATCATAGTGTAGTAAGATAAAAAAGTGATAAAATGATTTCTACAACAATAAGAACAATAAAACGCTGATTACTTGCATCATTTTATCTTTTCTTTGCTCTCTCATCTTTTATTTTTTTTTTCTTCATTCCTTCTCTCTCTTTTTTTTTTCTTTACTGAAGCCTAAAATTGAAAATGGTAGAACAATTCGAGTTATTGTACTTGAAAGTCAGAGTCAAGAAGTACAAGATTGCTTTCAAGAGAAAGTTTCACAGAGACGCTACTATTGATGATCTCAAGAAATGTATGGAAAATAGTAAGTTGTATATCTATCATATAATCACTTCATAACTGTAACAATATATGTCATTAGATGATTGTCCAAGTGATAGCTGTACCTGTGCGTCCGATGATATTGGTTCAACTGACGAAAAGGACTGTTTCGATAATGAAGAAGAAGCAATGGACTTAGGTAATTGGGTATATGTTATTCAACAGCAAAGTATATAAATGACAACAATACATTAACATCAATCCAATAAAAAAAAGTAACAACCGATTCTGAACCACACCAGTATGGCTGTGTTTGGTGCATTGTGTTTATCCTTATCTTCATCACCACTCTCTACAAATGGTCACTCTAATCAAAGAAAAGCAAAAGCAAAAGCAAAAGCAAATTAAAATATCAATGTATAATCACAAAATGATCCATGAATAAAACACAATCCCATTTTATAACTTGTGCATAAACGTTTAACTTCCATTTAAAGCGCGCATGGGGTAAGAAATGAAAAAAGAAGGGTGAAATGATCTCATACAATCAGATTCAAGCCCAGTGCCCTTCCACGTGAGACTGGCCCGGTAAAATAAGGGAGAGCGGAAAAACAAAGAAAATTGTCAATTTACCAACCCGCCCCATCCTTTTTAAAACAAAAACAATTGTTTTCCTCTCTTTCCCCCCTCTCTCCTTTGAACCCAAATACATAAAAAATTTTTTTTTTAATATGCTCTTCAAGGTTATTGCCAGACCAACTGCTTTGAACAACGTCAAGCAGGTACGAAAGGCGTTACAAATGATATTATGTTTCATTTTGCGTACACAAACAAAAGCACATATTTTGTATTTTATTTGCATCTATTTACACTTCTTTTTCTTAGGTTGCCACCCGTTCCTTTGCTTCTCAAACTGCCTCCATTCCTACCCCTGCTCCCGCAGAA
>VCJJ01002476.1:16770-27622 GCA_024139415.1 Backusella tarrabulga | reverse complement strand
TTTTTTTTTTTTTTTTTTTTTTTTTTTTTGAGGATATCAAAATATTTTTTGCCATTTTATTTTATATTACTGACGTTATATGATATTAGAAATAGATTATATTCATATTTTGTTCCCAAGTTGATCTGGTTCGGCAAAACCGGAATTTATTATGACCAAACAGATTCACCCTTGCTTTTTGTAAATACCAGATGGGATTTAACAAACATATAGTGATGACTGTATTAGGTGATTTTAAAAGCTTATATATTATGTAATAGTAATTATTCTATTCCCCTTATTCAAATATAACTGATGATGATGATGATTCTACAAGTTGTATATATATGTATTTCATTTTCAATTGGTTACTATAATAAGAATATCGGAATTCCCCGACCCACTATGCACAGTGAAAAAGTTAGGTAAACCTATACACAGAAAGGGTGCTTAGATATCCCAAATGCTGGTCTTGCACCCATTTGGCTCGATCGCTGGATTGATTAACCAAGATAGAAATTTGACAGAGCGCGTTACTCGAATTTTTTGGGTGCACCCATCTGATTCGCCAAGTAAGATAAATTAATATTACACTCAAATTGTGGGCTTTAATTCATTTGCTTATGAGCTGTCAACTTGTAAAAAAAAAAAAGAAGAAGGACCGCCTGTTACATCATGTCCCATGCAAGTTAATAGTATAACATGATTCCCCTAACTATGTCTTGCTGCTCCTATAATAATAGAGAGCTTTAAGCTGAATAGGTTTTTATTTATTTATTTATTATTTGTTTTTTACTTGCCCTGAATTGATCTTTTGTATTTCTTTTGTATTTTTATAACAAATTCCATAAATGGTATTTTGTAAATATCACTTATATATAAATAAGAGTAATGAAAGTTATTTATAAATAAAATAAGATAAAAGGCAATTGTCAGTGAAGTAAAGAGACATAAATATATATTTTTATAATAATTCCAAATAAGGGTCATTTTTTTATGTGCATATTGCCCTCGCTCTTTCTCAATCAATCTATCTCAATGTATAATGTATTTGACCTCATGAATAGGAATCCTTCTTTATGCTTTTGAGATGATCTTACTTCTTCTTAATTGGTAATATCAGCAACAGTAGCAATAGAAATAATAATAGCAATATCAATAGTAGTAATAATAGTAATAATAGAAGGTGGCGCAATTGTTGATATTCAATTACCAACTGAGTGATTCGCCATCTTCCATTTCCTTCCTTCTTTTTCTGTTTTGTGATGATGAGTAAAATATATCTTTGATATCCAACTTGATCATCATTTTTAATTAATTATAATTAATTATCACCATACAACTTGATAATAATCAAATGGAAAAAGAAGGATGACAGCAGAACCAGTTTGTGAATGCCAAGTTTCACAAAGATGATTTCACGAGTTTGAGTGAAAAATAGTCACTTTCGACGTCATTTTACTGAGATTTAATGCCCTGGGTTCCACCTTGTATTGAAAACAATTGTGGAGTAAAAAAAAATCATATTCCCTGCATTTTTTTTAAAGGTTAGAAAAAACACACTGTGTGAAAGAGCGCATTGAAACCAATCCTCTATTTTGACTTGAATTTAGAATCGACAGCCATTTCAGCCAAAACAAAAACAAAAAAACCACTCCCCACTCTTTAAAAGAAAAAGAAAAAACAACTATTACATAATGTCATTCGCCACTAGAATGTGGGCTCGTAGACTCACCACAGCAGCTCGCCCTTCATTCCTTAGACCTCGTGCTATGCCCTTGAAGGCCTACCAGCCTTGGCGCACCATGGCCACCGCTGTTAGCCAAAGCACCACCATTGTCGAAGAACATTCAGAATTTGGAGGTTAGCAAAAGCGACTTTTATGACATGGAAACAATGCCCTAATTAAAATATAAATTATATAATATAGATGTTGTCGACGAGGACGAGAGCAGAATGCGCAACTTCACCGTCAATTTCGGTCCTCAGCATCCTGCTGCTCACGGTGTGCTTCGTCTTATTTTGGAATTGAATGGTGAAGAAATCATCCGCGCCGATCCCCATGTCGGTTTACTTCATCGTGGTACCGAAAAGTTGATTGAATACAAGACCTATCTTCAAGCCTTGCCTTACTTTGATCGTCTTGATTACGTCTCCATGATGATCAATGAACAGGCTTATTCTCTTGCGATCGAGAAGCTTCTCAACATTGAGGTTCCTGAGCGTGCACAGTATATTCGTACCATGTTTGGTGAAATCACCCGTGTTTTGAATCACATCATGTCAGTCATGTCACACGCTATGGATGTGGGTGCCTTGACTCCTTTCCTTTGGATGTTTGAGGAGCGTGAAAAGTTGATGGAGTTCTATGAGCGTGTCTCTGGTGCCCGTTTCCACGCTGCCTATGTCCGTCCCGGTGGTGTTTCCTTGGACATCCCCATGGGTCTTTTGGACGATATTCATCAGTGGGCAGAGCAGTTTGGTGATCGTATTGATGAGGTTGAGGAGCTTTTGAGTGGAAATCGTATTTGGAAGGTACGTACCGAGAATGTGGGTGTTGTTACCATGCAGGAGGCCATGGATTGGGGTTTCTCTGGTGTCATGGTGCGTGGTTCTGGCTTAAAGTGGGATCTTCGTAAGGTTCAGCCCTACGATGCCTATGACAAGGTCGAATTCGATGTTCCTGTTGGTCAGAACGGTGATTGTTACGATCGTTACCTCTGCCGTATCGAAGAAATGCGCCAGTCTCTCCGTATCATTGGCCAGTGTATCAATGACATCCCTGAGGGTCCCATCAAGACCGATGACTGGAAGGTCACTCCTCCTCCCCGTGCTGCCATGAAGGAAAACATGGAAGCCTTAATCCATCATTTCAAACTCTACTCTGAGGGTTTCTCTGTTCCCCCCGGAGAGACTTATACCGTTGTTGAGGCTCCCAAGGGTGAATTCGGTGTCTTTTTGGTCTCTGACGGCTCCAACAGACCTTACAGATGTAAGATTAGAGCTCCTGGTTTCTCACATCTCCAGGGTTCTGACTTTATGTCTCGCGGCCACTTGCTTCCCGATATGGTCACCATCATTGGTACTTTGGTAAGTTGATAATTGTTATTATTATTACTATTAGTTGTTTACATTTACTAATTCTATAAATCCAGGATATTGTGTTCGGTGAAGTCGATCGATAAACGTTGTAAACCAACTCCCGCTAATTTAATTTTGTCAATCAGAAGAATATCGACTCTATTATTTTACATTTTAAATATACTCATAAAAAAACAATTTATAAAAATATCAAAAGTCGAAGTAGAAAATAAAATATTCTTTAAACATCAGTTTTTATTTGATATTTTTTTTTTATTAAAATGATAGAGACAGAAATGTTGATATTTTTTTTCTTCTTTTTTGAGGGGTCATTTACATGTTAAGGGTCTTTTTATATGAGCAAATCCAACTCACTACGTTGATAGTTATTGTGCTCATCGCCTTCTAAGCGTGGATAGAATGGAACTAGTGCATCCTGACTGCCAATGTACAATGTATTGTAAATCTTCCAATAAACTTCACGTACTTTACGGGCAGGGTGGAACAGGCCTTGCAAGGTGTATTGTAAAATGGTGGCAGGTCCTAGAGCAACACGGAGACCTTCAATGGCTTCCATCACAGCATTGATGACGTGAGGACTGGTTTCAAAGATATTTGGCCAAATGTAGTTGAGCAAGTGACGGAGGGGTTCTTCACAGCCAAGACCAACCACACCTAGTGCCATATGCTTGATGGTTGTACATGCGGTCTGTCTGTGCACAAGATCACGATCCATCAAGGCGTCTTCCAAAAGAGGGGCCACTGCATTGATATAATCTTTACCCATTTCACCAACATATTCAAAGATGAAGGACAGTGACTTTAGCACACCGTTCTGTACATTGAGTTCGGGCACTCTGTATTCGTTCATTAATGCAGGGAGGACAGTGAAAGGTGCACATGTTTCAGCGACAATGGCAATGGCAACAGTAGTACACACACGGTTCTGACGCTCCTGGACCTTCAAGTTATTAAGCAGAGTGGCCAATACATCTTGTGGACCAATGGCCTTGGCAATATAACCAAATGTATTTACAGAAGCACGACGAATACCCTTCTTGTGTGCCTTTAATAGATCCAAAAGCTCAAAACAGACACGCATCCATTCACGCGCAGACACGTATTCTGCACCACGATCCGCAATACGACCCACCAAATCAATACAGTTCTCTTGTACCTTTTCGTGTCTATTACGTAAAATGGGCGTAAGACGGGGCAGGAGATCCTTGATGGGAGGTGTCATGCTGGCCATACCAATGACATTGACAATACTCTTCAGTGCGCCCAAAATAGAACCAAGTACTTCAGGGTATTCTTCACCAAGGTATTCATACAGGATCTGACCAAGTTGACTCATCAACTTCTCTTCACCACAAGTTTTCATCACAACGGCAATTCGGGAAATCAAATCTGCTGCTTGCTGACGCACCTTGGCCGACTTGTTATTCAAACGCCACAGGATGGTATAACAGATCTGCTGGAGATAGGGCTTGATACGCATACCCAATGCATTGACCGCAGTGCCGAAGCCGTTCAACATGACGACATCCTCCACAGTCTGTTCCTGGAAGGCGTATAAAATACCATCGATCAACAATTCCTCCAAACGAGGGTCAATATCAGCGGCACCCAAGTTGGAGACCACCTTTTCGATTGTTTCCATGACCATCTTACGATAAGGCTCGCTTTCATCCTTGAGATCATTGACAATGCGGCTCACAATCTCAGACACACCCACCTTGTTGGCCAATTCCACGGTGGTTTCAACCACTTGTTTGTAGTTGCGGCGATCAAGGGCCATACGGCGCACCCAAAAGTGCTTGAAGAACTCGGGGAGGATTTCCTCCTTGATATAAGCAGGCTGGACACCATCTGTAGCAGCACACTGCTTGACAACCTTGAGCACAATCTTCTTCATCTCCTCATCAGGCGACTGGAACTCACGAATCAAGATAACCATCACTTCCTTTGTATAGTAGTTTGCATACTCATCATCCATAAGAGGGATGATGTAACCAATGGCCTTCAAGAAGGCGGCAAGACCTTTACCACGATGCTTACGGATACCCTTCCAAAGAGGCTTCAACACAGAATCAAACGACTCGATACCATAGGGAGCGGCAGCTTCGGCCAAGGCTGCGATGGCCAATGCAGTAATGGTGCGTACCTTTTGCTGCTCATCTTCCAAGCCGTGGCCAATAGCCTCAACCAAGTTTTTCAAGTGAGGCAAAACAGCACAGCCCAACAAGATGGCGATCTGTTGAACAATCTTGATACCAGTATGACGGGCCTGCCAAGACTTTTTGGAACGACAGACAGCCTTGAGGAAAGGCAAGAGGGCCGGGATACCCAAGGCAGAGGCAACCACCGAGAAGGCACGTGCGGTGGTATTTCGAACATACTCATCAGGATGATCGATATCAGGACGCATGGTTGTAATCATGGTAGGAAGACCGGCGGCCTTTGAGAGATTGGAGATGATCTCACGACCTTCAACACGTGCATAGTAATCTTCATCAATCAAGAGTGGTTCAATAACAACCAAGATTTTGTGGACAAATGGACGCACAAGGTCATCCAACTTATACAGAATACGATCAATTACCTTTACCAACAAGTGACGTTCCTGGTCCTCCAGGGTGGGGGACATGAGCAAAGGCAGAATCTGATTGAACAAAGGTCCTGGTCCAAAGTCGCGTGCCTTGTCGGTGATGTGACGAAGCGCACCCTTTCTCATGGGAGGCGTACCGTTCTTGATCTTGAGCAACAGACGCATGATCTTTCTCTCCTTGAGCTCATCCATGCTCATGGCACCCTCGTCCTTGTCATCCAAAAGCTTACCAAAGTGCTGCATGTCCTCTTCCTTGAAGAAGGGCAGCTGGCCAACACCGGGGATTTCCTGGGGCAAGTCGGCGACGACGACCTGCCTTGTTTCCTCCTGCATCATGAAGCCAGTGTCGGCCATGGGCGTAGGGGTGGCTGTCAATTTACGGGCAGGAGTGCGAATGGGTTCGTATCCAGCAGGAGGCTCAAGGATCTTGTAACCGGCAGTGGGGAACATGGCATCCAATTCCTCGTCAGAGAGAGGCCTGTTGCGTGTATCCAATTCACGCTCCCAGCGCAAGGCATTTGTGGCCTCAGGTGTCATGTACAATTGACTGGGTGTTGGTGTCATCATACCAGCAGCTGCGGGTGTGGCGTTGACATCAGTGGCGACAGGTGTTGCGTCCCATCTAGAGCGCTTTGCTGTTGTTTTTGGTGTGGCATCCCATTCCGACGTACTTCCTCTGACGGGGGTTGCGCTGGGATCGGCTC
This sequence comes from Backusella tarrabulga, assembly GCA_024139415.1. Lineage (NCBI taxonomy): Eukaryota > Fungi > Mucoromycota > Mucoromycetes > Mucorales > Backusellaceae > Backusella > Backusella tarrabulga. The sequence continues at coordinate 21,247 of VCJJ01002476.1, read as the reverse complement.
TCACCGGTGTTGCGTCCCAGCGAGATCTCTTTGATGATCCAACAGGTGTAGCTTCGACGTTGGAAGCGACGGGTGTGGCCACGTCCCATCTACGCTTCTTTCGAGGTGTCTGCTCTACTTCGGCTCGTGCACCTGACTCAGCCTCCTCTTTTTTCTTTTGTGCAATAATAGCCAACACACGCTGTTCCTCTCTTTCCAGCTCGGCCTCTCTGGCAACATCAGAGTAGGATCTTGATTCGCTATCGCCTTCGTTTTCAGCTGCAAATGCGTCCTTGCGAGAGGGTGAAAGCATGCGATTGAATCGTCGTTGCTGGTATTCATCTTGTCTTCCTGCGATTGTGCGCTCGCGTTTAGTATCGGCAAAAGGATCGTGTGCGTCGGCACCCTCCAAGGCATCGTTCATGACGTCTTTTGAGGCGGTGTAGGAATTAAGTCGACGCTGCGTCTCTTGATAACGATCATCTTCCTCGTCGTCGTCATCATCACCGGCAGCAATTGTAGTTGAATAACCAGCGAATTTGTCTGAAGTGTAAATATCGGTGTCATAAGAGATCCCGCTGGACATACTGGCGTGCTTTTCGTTGTTTAGCACGGCCTGACTGATATCATTGTCTGTGATCTGTGTGCGCTTGGCTTGAGCAGCCTTGATCTCTTTTTCGATATCTGAATAGTTGTAAATTGGGTTAGTTTTATTACAAAGACTAAATTTACTCTTAATAACCTTACCATCACTCATTTCTATTTTTTAGTCAAGAATAAAGATAAAATAAAAAAAAAAAAGCAAAAGCGCACTTCAGAGTCAAGTAGTAGAAAAAAAAAAAGTTGTTGCCGCAGTGTTTGTGACGTAACCATTTTGTTTGGCGATTTCCTTTTATGGATTCTGATTGAACTGTCTTTTGACTTTTGGATACCAAGGTATAGCTTTTTGAATTAACCATAAGACTCTAATAAACTATATTACAAAAAAAAAAAAATTTTTTTTTTGAATTAACCTCTATATATCTTTATGCAATTGGTTAACTCTCGATAAAAATAACAAGTTTTATTCTTCTTATTTTCAAAAATACACATATCCTGTCACTGGAGCCGTTTTCTCTTATTGTAGAGTAGTGCTAAAATCAGTGATACACTCCTGGGCATTGTAGTAAGCAATACTATGAATATCAAGTATTTGTACTTTGTTTTGCTTAGACCTTCTTCTTAGAAATAAACTGAGAGCCAGGTATGGTTCAATATTGACTAGTAGTATATTCGCTATATAGCAATTACTCAACATAGGGTTGTAGGTACTATCAACTTGTAACGAGCACGAAAGAACTAGGAGTCTGTGAATGGAACAGGTTTATACAATTACTGTTAGTTTGCGTAAACTTTTTTTTTATTTCATTTTCATATTTCTTATTACTAATAAACTTTTGAAAGTTTAATTTGCCTCATCTGTTTTTTTTGTGCTATAGAGATCAAAGAACCCCAGGATTCGAGATTATCATCTCAGTCATTGAATTCATAAATTAAAATACCAAGGTTGGTTTTGCATTCTTTTTTTTTTCCCTTCTTAATATGTAAACTGAAATGAATTCTTACTGAGGATAATAGAATCATCATAAACACTTCATTATAACATAATTGTATTTTGAATATGTTTCTTCTCAAGGAGATATAGATTATCCGAAAGCTTAAAAGAAGCAAAGGATATTCTAGATGCTTTTACTTCTTTTTTTTCCAACTTCCACTTGATTATTTAAACATTACACAAGAATGTGCATGGTCCATGTGTCATAACGTAGTGTAGAAACACCAAGAAAACCCAATGTACGATTTAAAATTAAATCTGAAATCAAGATATGTTTTATAGCTTTGGTGCTGCACAACGATATTATCACGATATAGAACAATCTAAATAGAAATGTTATGACTTCATTCGAAAAATGGGGCAAAAAAATTACATGAGAAAACTTTTTCCAAACTGGATGATTGATATGTGTTTATTAAAAATTTACAGAGTAAAAAAAAAAAAAGAAATGGAAAGAAATTAAATAGTTTATAATATAATATATACAATGGCATGAAAGAGATATGTACTGAAATTAGATTTGGCGGAGGAAGTTTTGAAGCATTTGCTCATCCCAAACGTCCTGATGCTCTGGTGCCTCATTGATTTCTTCCAACTTGACTGAGGAGGAAAAGCGAGGTGATTGTGTCCAAGAACTATCATCTTCTTCTTTGACAGCAGTATGTACAGGGTTTCGAAGGCATGATGAGTTTCTTCGCTGCTTATTTAAAAACTGATCATTAAGATAGGAATGGGTATCGGGCATAGAAGAGGCAAGGCGAGCAGGAGCGGGTCCCATTTGACTGAGTGGGATGGAGGCATGTCGTTTGGGGGTTTGAGGTGAATAAGGGTAATAGTGTCGGCTGTGTCTCTTTGGTGATTCATCAGCTAGTGACATGTTGGCAACACGGCGATGAAGTGCGGGCGAGGCCGATGCATTGGCGCAGCGCTGTACCATCAGTAATTCTCTTTCTTCTTTTAATCTTGTCATCAACTCAGCCTTACGACCTGTAGCAGATAGCCCACGCTCACGAAGCATTTCTTTTAACTCGGCAACAGTAATGTCGTCAAAATTGACCTTGATGAGCTTCTCATCAAGCTGCTGACGATAGGATTCGACGTCAGCAGGACGGTTTGACTGCATTGTGGATGTGACACGCTTGATTTGAATAGGAAGTGCTTTTGGTGGTAGTGGCATTGCGCCCATAGTATTTGACTGAGGAGTAATGTTAAACTGATTAAACAGGTATGGATCGGGAGATTGTGACAAATGACCATGGGAGTTCTTTTTCATGTCATTATAATGGATGGGAACAGAGGCGGAACGAGCAGGTCCCGAGACAATCGATGATGGAATGGTAATGGTATCATTCCACAGATCTCCAAAATCATTACTAGGATAGTATTGCTGTGGAGGAGAAACCAAATTGGATTCAGTAGAGGAAGAGGATTCAGGAGAACGAGAGATAAAATCGTTTGAAATGATCTAGAAAAAAAAAGTAGAAATGTCAGTATAATCCGACAAAATCTAAAATGGGATTATGTATCTTACCGTATCCAATTCAGGTGAACTTGTTCTATCACGGAACGATTGTAAAGGAGATAGATTATTGGGTAACGACATACTGTTAAACATAAAGTTGTTTGAATGGTTATTGCTAGGTACGTCGACGGGTTGTGATTGTGGAGGGTATTGCAATTCGTTATCCAAAACATACTGTAATTGATTTGGATCAAAGGGACTGATCAAAAGATTCATTGTACTTTCTTGGGAAGGTGGTAAAGTGTGAAACATTTTAATTCGTGTTGTTTATTATATGAAAAGAAAAAAAAAAAGAGTAATTATAATGAATTTTTATAGTAAAATGATTGTTATTAAATATGAGAAATACAAAAGGTTAAAAAGAGTTAAGGGGGGAGAAAATCTTGACTATTTAAAAGAAATCAAAAATAGAATTCTTTCTATATGAATTCTTTAATCGCACTTGAATCTAATTCCATTTAATCTTATTTCAAACGGCGTCTCTTCTTTGTATTCCCTTTTTGCTTTAAAATGTTTCAAAAAGTCGGCTAAAGTACGAATTTAAAATATTTTCATAACCAGAGTTCTAGCTTTATTTCAACTGAAAAAGATCATTGGGCTAGTCCAAGTATGTTTTAGATTAGCAAAATATTTCAAGTGTTTTTATTTTAATAATAATTTCATAATTTCATAATAATAGTGTGAGCCACACATAATTGTATTTTTCTAATTATAGTTTTGGAGAAAAAAAAAGAGACTTAAGGAACTAGTTTGGAGAATTTGGGGATTTCCTTTTTCATAAAAAATGGGCATCTCTGACGTAAAGAAGAAACAAAAACAGTTCAGAAAAATAGTGATCCCTATTTCATAATCAATTGAAACATTTACTGAAAAAAAAGCTAAGCGAGTAGTAATACAAGTGCTTAGATAAAGATAAAATACGGGTGGTAATATCATTATTGTCTTAATTGCAACCATCCAATATCAGTCATAATAAATCATGAATATTTCGTTTGGTCTATTTCTCACCATTTGACCACCGTTTTCATTTACCCCTTCTGAACGCTGGGTGTAAAGTTTAAAAAAAAAGTACATATAAGGTATAAATGACGCTAAACTACATTCACTTCTATATAGAATAAAGACGATAATCGCCCTTCTTTTTTGGCCAAGCAAAGAAATATCTCCGAACCTCCAATCCAGGCCCTGTGATCCCTTTTTTATATAGTTAAAATTGCAGGTTATTGGCTGTAACAGATCAGAAATAAATGCTTACCAGTGCAGGTCCTAAGTATATTATGTAGTATTCCCGGTGTTATTTTTAAACAAGCGACCCGTTTTTATCTTGTTTTTTCCGTGTTATCGATCTTGCTTTTGTTAAATACATTTTACCCCCAATTACC
>VCJJ01002476.1:0-15755 GCA_024139415.1 Backusella tarrabulga | reverse complement strand
TTTTTTTTTTTTTTTTTTTGTGTGTGTGTTTTTGTTTTACATCGCTTTGATAGTAATTATAGCTATACCTCTGATAATGAAAAAGAAGATAAGCTTATTTGTACACTTTCAATAATAGGAATAATGAAAAAGAACGTTTCTTTTATTTAAAAAATTTGGAACAAAACAAGTAATAATTCATATTCGAATTTCCTTTATAATATTCTTTCGACGTCCTTGATATGCCGATCCGAGGTGTGATATTCTTTTTTATTACTTCTATTATTTAATAGCAAAAAGAAAAGCGGATTATTGGTATTATTTCCAAGGCGCTGTTACGATTGTAATTTGCCGGCTGCGTCTTGTTGATTCAGTTATGAAAAAGATAATATTTGTCTTTTTTTTTTTTTTCTTTTTTTGATTTACTAAATGGGTGATAAGGGTGATCACTAGAATAGCATCGGATGGACCTAAGTTAATACGATTGGTAATACCGTTTAAATATATTCCCATTGTATATTTGTGCACATGCTCTTCTTGCTACTAATTTGATAGTAACATTATCTATATATTCTTTGAAAACGATCTATAATACTACATTGAAAAGGAAACCTTCTTTTTTTCTTTTTTTATTATTATGTACCTTTTTATCTCCTGAATGCTATACATTTAAATCCACAAAAATATAAAAATAGTACTTGAATACTTCATCTGGAAAAAATATAACGTAATTGGTGATATTTTAAGATCATCTGTTAGTAAATAGCACTGTCCTTAAATGTATAATGCTTTATGAATTGTTCGATGTAACTGAACAAACATATTTATGATGTGACTAAATATAGGTGTATAAGATCCTCAGGCGGGGCTCTTTTTTCTTCTTCTTTTATCACTTGATAAATACAAAAGCAAAGTAATAAACCAAAGGTAAAAAAGAAGGAGGAATATGCAGCTCAAGAGGGAAGAGTATTATTTTACCTGGTAACCACGCCACTTTTCGACATGGCCCATTTCCTAGTAAAATAAAACATTCCTATTGGATTATTTTTTTGGATCAGAGTAAAGTCGTCCACGTGTATCACCTCATACTATGCGATTTTATTTTGTCTGCCTTTTTCTCTTCCCCCTGAAGTTTCCGTAAAATCTTGGCGAAAATCCGTTTTTTTCCATTCAACTTGTAAACCTTTATGACACAATCAAAAGGGTATATGCACGTTGTGTCTCTTTCGGGGGAGCCCTTTTTGAATCTCAATTCTTTGTACCTGAATACTTTTTTATCTTTCCCTTGATTATTTTTAAAGTCATTGAAAAAAAAAATAGACAACATGGTATTTTACACTTTCATACTGTTAGTTCTCCGTTTATATATTTAAACCAGGATATTGCGGTTAAATAAAAGGGCTTATATTTGAGACAAAATCTTTTTTTAGCAAGTAAATTCTAGACTTTTTTTTTCATCTCGATAAAATCGAGCACTCCATATCAAGGTACGTGGAATAAAGTTGTCTTTACTATTTTATGCGAATTCATATATTTATTATGGTGTTATGAATCAAGAACTTTATTTGAAACAAAATCCTTAATTAAGACTAGTTGTGTAATAGGGTGCTAAGCAAGGAATTAACGAGTAAACTGAAACCCCATGTCGATAGGGTTCACTAAGCAGGGACGAAGCTCGAATAAAGCCTAAAAAAGATAAAAGTCTTTATCAAGTATTAAAATACATTGCATTAGCGTATTTTTTTTTCGCCTTCGTTTTTTTTTATGCTGCCTGGTTTTGTTAAAGAGGTATAGTCAGTTAATATGCGTTTTACATATATTATCGTCATACTTTGAGTAATTACCATCAGAAGCATAGAATGGAATTATTGTTATTATTTAAATTATAAATTAGTAATAGTAATGCAGCTGCGTTTCGTACTCTTTTGGTAAAAGCTATGACGACCAAAGAACCTGTCAAACCAAAGTTTCAATTTCCGGTTTTGGATGCAAAGTTGATTAATGATGTGACACCAGAAGAAATGAGCGATCTATTTTCTTTCTGAGCAAATTGTGTTTTTAAAATTAATTTTTGGTGGTGATAGCATAATGTGATTGCTTGTTATCTTTTCTTCATTCACATATACCATGAAGTTTTATACTTGGAATAGTTGCTCTCCTACTATACAGAGATATAAAAGGCTTTTCAGCTATGATTTATCATGTTAAAAATACGGTCAGAGTACAAACGTCTACGATTTGCTTTAATGTCTTTTAATACAGCCAGAAAATAATTTTTTTTAACTTCATCGTTGGACTCCAATTTTGGTATCTTTCATCATGATGAAATAAAGCATAAAACCCGTCTTATAACAAATTATGATAACAACTTTTCCATCAATGTAAATTTAGCTTATATTACTATTGTCATTGTATTTGTAAAAATAAAGATATCTAAAAAGGAACTGTACAAATTTGTGATATAAAATACCTTCTAGAAGAAAGAAGAGCTCTCTGTGGGTTTTTTTAGATACCTTTTATTAAGTATCTGGTCCGCCAAAAAAAATATTCTAGAATACATGACTTAAAGGGCCAGTTATAGTTCAATTTTTTTTTAGTACAACAATATAAAGTAAAAGAATTTTCATATTGGAGTATTCGCCAGAGATCATATATATAATATAAAATTGTAGATAAGAACTCTGATTAAGATGGTTAATTATTCTATTAAAAATCATCTCGATTTCTCTATTTTACACAAAGTTATGGTTTTTTATCAATGCTACAGATTCATGCTCCTTCTTTTGAGTTATGAGTATGCTTCTTTTAAGTTTATTAATATTTTTGAAATGATAAGCAGCACTGTAGCTACCTTTGAAATTAAAGATGTATGTATTAAACTTATCTTTCTTAAAATGACCAACTTGTATTATAATTCATAATAAAGTTAGTTAAATATCATTATTATCATTTCTATTTGACTTATATTCTAAAATAATCAACTTTCTGATCTTTTATTGGTGTAAGTGGCATGAAATCTAAGGTGATCATATCTTTAAAAGCCACCAAGGGCATTGTAGTAGAATGTGGCTGGGAGGCTTATTTTTCCTTTTATTTCCTTTATAGAAAATGTTCAAACAAGATCTATGGGGTTTGAAAAAAAAGATTAGCCATTTTTTTACTATCCCTTAAAAGCAGTTTTAGGGATGATAAGGCTTGAAGTGTTTTTCTAGATCTGAGAAAACGCATTTCCTAATTCAGAGCCTTCATAATTTCCTTTTATAGGTTATAAAATATAGAAAAGATGTCATCAAGTGTTTTTGAACCGCGCCTAGCCCCAGCCTATTAGAATGGTGCTTTTGACTTTTTACAGCCAGGACGAACAACATCCCCGCCAAAAAGCAATTATTTTTGTTGTTTTCGCTTCCGTGCACAAACAGTCTTACACTACATCCCCACTCTCTCTTTTTTTTTTGGATCCATAAAATTTTATAGAAGAAAATGACTGCTCATCAAAAAGACACCATTGCTGACGCAGGAAAGGCTGCCGCTGTTGCCGGTGGTATTGGTCTTATTATTTCTGCCATGCAAAACACTGTTCAAAAGCACACCGTTGGTGCCAAGGGTGTCTTGACCAGAACTGGTGGTACCGTTGCTTTCTTTGGTAAGAATTTTTATGCTAATATACTCACCACCCATTTTTTTATTATTATTATTTTCAAACAAGTTGATGGGGACTCCCCCTTCTTCCACCACTCAATTCAGTTCCACAAATTACTAGCAACAATAACAACATTGCAATGATAATCATGGACACGATCAAGGAACAAGAGAGTGTGTCGATGAATGGAGACGAAAAAGAAGAAGAAGAAGAAGAAGAAGGGGGATTCAATTCAATTCAACTCGATTTCGCTATTTTTTAATTTTTTTTGAGATCTGTCTTTAATACACGAAATTAATACGAAATTATTTCATAGCTGCTATGGGTGGTATTTTCACTCTCGGTGAGGGTGTTGCACAAAGCGTTCGTGGAGAAGAGGATGCTATCAATGCTGGTATTGGTGGCTGTGCTGCCGGTGCATTGGCTGGTATTAAGGGTAAAGTATTTACAAATCAAACGGGGGCGAGTAGGGAAATTAACACACATTTTTATTATTATTGTAGCCAAATCATTCTCAAAAATGTGTGCTGGTTGTGCTGCTGTAGGCGCTACCATGTATGCTTTTGAAGCTACTGGTCAAATGAAGGGTAGCCTCAACGGCAAATCAAGAGACGAAAGATTGGAACACCAAAAGACCTTTTTCAAGCAAGCCGCTTCAACAGAGGAAGCATAAACTTTTAAAAATAAAATTGAAAAAAAAATCACTATTGTTGCCATATACAGACTGTAATATCAATATGATGCATTTCTATTATTATAATCAAGTTTTGGATGTTTTATTATTATCGTTATCACCACCAGCGTCGTTATTGCATCTGCTGTATTCATTTTATATGCAAAAGAAGGAAATTAAACAACCCGTTTTCAGTGTTCTGGATTGAAAAACCTAATATGGATATATGCTTTACCCTTTAAGAACGGACTATCGATAGCTTGAGGAAGTTTTAAACTTCAAGTGTAGCCATGAAAACGAAATTAACAAACTTCTATGTTGCGTGCAAATACACCCCGGAAGTCCAGACAATTATCAAGACCAAACCGTTCGCCTATAAGGTTCTCTATGATAGGGGGTTATCGAGAATTTCATTGTACACAAAAAAACTAGTGCTCAGCTCTCCCAAGCGTCGATCTTAATATATGCTTATTTTGATTAAAGAATCAAACATCCCACGGTTAACCTCCTTGATTTTATTCATATACCAATGTATTCTTGCAGGATGATATCACCATGTCAGTGATATGAATTGCTGCTTTGGTTAGCTTGTCGCACTAAAATGTTGTCATTTCCTGTACAATATGAGATGAATATGCGTTGTCCTGCAAAAAAAAAATGTCTTGTGACTATGAGGGATACATAGCGATATGAAGACCAAGTTATTAAGTTTCGTATTTGGTAAAATAAAAGAATCAATTGATTTTAAAGTGAGTTTCTACCAAAATGGAAATAACCACTTTATGTAAGGGGATGGGGCTCAATGTAAAAAAAAAAAGCTCATTTAAACTATTTTTATTTTATATATATTCATGCTGATAAAGGAAGATGTTTTATTGCCATATTTGTAGATGACAGCGAAGATATCAAGGGGTGCACGCACTGTATTTCTTTTTTCTTTAAGATAAAATAAAAAGTGATAAATTAATATATAAAAGGGATGAGTTGTGTGTTTTATTGTTTGGATCAACACAAACAACAAGCTAAAACGTGCTTTAAAGCGTCCACCAACTAAATTAAAAAAAGAGAGTCTATCATGGATCTATCATTTAGTGCATGCACTATTTACATCATGTTTTTAATATGTGTGGAATGACAAAAAAATGGCAGAAAAAACCGTTACACAGAATTGCTCGGCGTACTGCCACTCATTAACGTCAGAAAAAACTACATAAAGAAACATCTGACTTTATTTCTTTATAATAGCACGACTTGCATCAATATAGGTAAAAAGATTCATTATATCATAACACTATAGCTATTAAGTAATAATAAGGGGAATCATCATCATCATGTCGATAGGAGAACTTTTTTTTTCTGAAAAAAATGAAACCTTTAATAGTAAAAGTGTATAGCTTTGTTAGACATGGGACCAGACCATTATGAAAGGGTTGGAACATTTTCCTTTTTTTTTCTTACACTCTTCAAGTGTTTGGCTTGGTTAAATAAAGGCAAAGTGCCACCACTTTTTCTTTTACTATTCTCTGACCAAATGCCAAATTAATCAGAAAGGTTTTTACAAGTGTCTTTAACCTATTTCTTTTTACAATGGATGTGAATTTTAAATATCCATCTTATTCATCACCGATGTGTATCCTAGTAACTGAATATTTAACGCTGATGGGGGGGGGAGATATATACTTCTCTACAAGATCCTTTTTTATGATGCAGTTTAGAAATCGCAGTGCTCTCCCCACTCATTTCCATCCAGAATAGGCGAAGTACATATAAAATCAACTTGGAAGGGCTGGTTCATGCAGAAATGTAAATGAATCGATCGCGTGTCTTGAATGTTTAGGCTTCTTCACTACAAATTAATTGGTTACGAAAGCTGTCGCCTAAGTTTCACACGTGAAGTGACGTAAAAAGTCACGATTTATTTTTGAACAACTACTATAAAAGGCTGCAGAGGAATATCGTTTTCTCCAACTAACCTTTTTTTTCTTTATCATTTTTTTTATTTCATCTATTTGTATATCCTGTATAAATCAAAAACACTCATATTACATATATAAATCAACAACTATAAAGATGATGATGACTCGTTTGTTTGTACTACTCGTTACTTGTATCCTTTCTGTTTACAGTTTACCTTTCCCCGTACTCGATGCAGAATTGGCAGCTAGTCCTTTACTTCATGACTCAAGAATCAAATACCGTGGTGGAAATACTGGCTCTTTCAATGAATAACTTTTTTTTTTTGATTCCTTCCTCTTTTTTGAAAACAATGTCCTATCTTGAATAGGAATCAATTTATCTTGTATATACACTTACACACACTTTCTCTTTCCTTGTACTTTCTTTTTTGATGAAAAGAAATGGATATGAACCATATATATATTTCACAATCTATCTCAAAATAAAACACAATTTTTATTATATATAAAACCATATAACTGCGCATTGTATATGCATATTTCGTTCAAGATTACACATGAAAAGGAGAAGGTTGTATATTTATATAGGAGTTGGGTGATAAATGAAAAATACCATGTCATCAGCAAACATGATCATACAAAGTGATCAATTATTAAAATAAATAAATATACAATGTCTTGAATTTTTACAAACTCGTGTTTACACATACCAATCACCTTGTGCTTCAATATAAATAAAACAAACAGTTGATGGCTTCCTCGCCTCCCCAAAGTGTTTGCAAAAATAGGCAAGGATCAAGGCATAATTCCATGTTTCAGTTTGCCTGAATTTTTTTTTTATTATTATTTTACATTGTGTATTTTTGGACATTTCTAAACCCATAAAAGGTAATTATTTACTTTTTTTTTAAAAAAAAAATACAGCCCTTGATTAGGATAATATAGAACCCTTTCTTTCTACATCTCTTTTATCATTTTTTTTATTAATAAAAAATATTAAATAGTTTGTTATTATAACAATATAAAAAGAGAAGAGTTCATTTTCGGTGATTAAAATAAAACCTTATTTGTTGTTACTTACCTGCTTGTGGAGGGGGGAGGGAAAACAAAAAAAAGATAACGGATATTCCCATTTTGCTCAGTTGATTTTACCATAAATAAAATTCGTAATGGCTTGGGGAAAAATACACACAGTAATCATCACGTTGCTGAAAAGTGTAACGCCTCAAAAAAAGACTTTTTTTTTTCATTTCATTAGATAATTGTATTGAAAAGAAAAAATATAATACGAAATCATGGGTACCGTTTCAGTTTAAACCTTGTTCTTTAAACTAAAAGGCGGAGAAAATGCAAAGGAATTGTTGTCTCAAAATGGCAATTGATCAATATATACATTCAATATTTGACCATAAGTTTGCGTAATGAAGGTGATCCCACTTTTTTTTTTTCTCCAAACTGGTCACCAGAGACGGGAAAAATGATTCGTGATTAAAAATTGTTCTCTCAATTAAAAGATGCTTTATGAGAGTGTGTGTGAGAGAGAGAGAGAAAGAGAGAGAGTAAGAGACTTGTACCTGTAATTTTTATTTAATAAATAAATAAATATAAATAATTTAATCAGTGTATATTATTTCTTTATTATGTTACGATTACTAATATTATTGCAATTGAGATGGATACATTTTTAAACTCTTATGGAAAGAATCCACACAAGACTATTCTTTTTGAAGTGTTTGCTGTAATGATAGTTTTTACATGATGCCATGTTGAGTTTCAATTTTATTTCGCAAGTATTTGTTCGCAAAAGACTCTCAATGTCTGTAACACTAACCGAATCTCATTCCCCCCGTCTTTGGGTGATTATTCGATCTAGTATGAACAAGAAACTAGTGATAAGTGGTTCAAAAATGTTGAATGTTATATTCAATCAACTTGTTTTTTTTCTTTTAGTCATATCTATGATTGAGAGACCGGTAACAGGATGGGGCCTTGCGTCATGTAAAAATAGAAGCCAGTGGCACAACAAGGAAAGAAAGCCGAGCCCGAGAGTTTTATAAGGCTTAAATATACACATTTGTTTTTGATTTTGATTATAAAATTACTTTTAAAAAAACTTTAATCCTCTATGCTTTTACAAGTGCCATTCTTGCATTGGTGCTGATATTTTATTTACCTAAATTGGTTATTGAATATATATTACTTTCAAGTGTATATTTACAAAAGCTAATGGATACAAAAAAAATAGTAAATCATAGAATATAAAAGCTTGAGCATAGCCCCTATTGATTAAATATCATATGAAATAAAAAGAAGAGGGACAAGCACCCTTCTTTTTTTTTGTAATACGAGATGCTCTGCGTTTAAAAAGCTAAAGTAAAAAAAGAAAAACAGAAGTTGAAAGTGTTAATGCCCCCCCCCCCTTGTTTTAATACTAATAAAAAGAGAGAGTTTAACGGGACTGATAAAAGTAGTGTTGCTACTGTCAATCTTCATTGCTTTATTCCACTGTGTTGGTGATGTTGAATAAGGTTTAGATAGCAGTCCTACAATTATCTAAAAGAGTGTGTGTGAGTGAGAGAGATATATATTTTTTTAATTTAAAAAAAAAAGGCAAACTATGGATTTAATTAAAAGCGTTTGCATTAATTAAAGGGTTTCTGATATCAAGTGATCTACAACTATCGAAAGTAGGAGTTTTGATATAACAACTATTTCGTCACTGTGTATTCTCCGGTGCAGAATCGGCATTATTGGAGATCAAAGTGTTTATCCTCAGAAAGAGAGGTTTTCAATTCTCGGAGTGTGGCGTTGAAGATTAAATTTCGTGGTCGACAAGCTGCTCACACAAAAGTGGAACAATGGGGTATACTTTTTTTTTTAAAAAAAAACATATATCTTGATTTATAGATGTTTACAAATGCATTCTTGTGTAACAAAACAGGCAGGCATGAATCACCAGCTGACGAGATAATCCACATCCATCAAAGTCTTCGAGCCACCTAGGTGGAGTATCTAATGCTCTGATTCTTATTCCGATAGACAGAAGCGTTACAACATGTTTCCCAACTTAAGCGAAATTCAACTGAGAAGAATAAGAAAGGGAAAGACAGATGCAAAAGTACTTTAGCAAATGATTCCATTTGGTCTTTGAAGTCGCGAAATTGGTTGCCATGGATATCAGTGTCATAAAACATACTACTTTGATCCAAAGTATTGTACCAATTATCAAAATCAGAAATCATTCGCTTTCTTAGTGTTTCATATAGAAAAGGAAATAGGGTTTAAATGGTTTATTGATTTATAATCTGCTAATGAGCAATTCAATTTTCTCTACTGAAGCACATGTAACATTGAGCACGAGTGGACTGTCAAACTCTTCTTTTGGTACGGGGACAACTTTATTCGTACGGTGATTCAGAGAGTAGCACTGAACCTTGTTATCACTGGCCGTTTTGATTGAGAAACCATTCTGTTGCTCCTCTTTATAAAAAGTCCCAATTTTGATCAGTTTGAAATTGTGCTCGGGTAAGCGTATGCTCACATCGTCCATTAAAGCACTGTGAAGCTCCAATGTTGATAAATTTGGAAAACTTGATTCGATGGCTTTTGCTAGATCTGATGTTAAATCCACTCGTTCAAACCACAGAGTTTCGGCACCAGCCAAATTCGATGTTGCTCCACTAAATGTTAAATCGAAACCATCTACCTCTAAATCAATGAGTGTTGTAGGACAAGCAGTAATAAGTTGATTAAAGTCGATTATTCTTCTGGTAAAACGACTGGGATCGTCATACTTGTAATTACATAAGATACACAAATATCTAAGCGCCTCCAAATTAAGCATCCCATTCATAGGTGTAAGATCGATTTCTCTCAAACAAAGCTGCGCAATATACTTGGCTTGCTTTGACTGAGCAAGTTCTTTAATAGAGAAAACGTCCTCCTCATCACAGCTTATTTCCATACCGAGCTCCTTTATTCTAATTCCGAAATCATCAAACTTTTGGAAAGCATTCAATCCACAACAATAATTCAAAAGCGTAATAACCTCTGCGCGAGGTCCAATATTTTGATAAAATGGAAAAAAAAACCCTCGTTATAGACATGGCGTGCATATTCTGCGTCCTGATTTCTTATTGCGACGTCGACGTCGACTAAAAGGGGATTGATGGCAGAAGGGTATTTTTTGGCCGTGTATTTGTAGAATTCGATCTGTGTGTGTGTGTGTAAATCGTCAGCTTGAATAAAAAGCAGTTCAAGATCGATAACGGAAACTGCAGGTATAACGTCACGAGGAAAGTCGCCAGAGGCTAATACTGCAAGTTCAAACTTGATGTTTTTGATTGAAGACAAGTTATCATGCACTGTTTCCAAATCCATCAATCTGAGTCTAAAAGACCTTAATCTAAGAACTTCCAGAACAGGCATGTTGTTCAGTTCGCGTATAAGGTAGCTGGCTGAAATAAACAAGCTGTCAAAATCAATCTCGAGGGAAATGAGGTTACCACACATGTTGAATCTGGCTAATTGGCGCGTTAATTCACATTCACCGAAATCTGTAATCTTTTCCAGCTTTGATGTTGCCTGGGTAAGCTTGAATGAGTCGTCCAAGTGATATGCTCGTTGATGTGTGCCGCTGCCTTGGAGGAAGATAGCTTGTCGTAAGTTGGGAAACATGTTGCAAATTATTCTCTTATCGAAATCAAGACTTGGGGTTGGATTTGGTGTCAAGTTCTCCACTTGGTTTGCTCGGTGTGGTTGTCGTTCTATAATTTCTTTCAACTTGGGGAATACGCGATCGGGTATGATAAGTGTATCAAGTAATTGGCATTGATCCAGTGTATTGTATCATAACCGACAAACAAGCATACATTCTAGGTTATCTTTTAGGTCAAGTTTGATAAAGATTTCATTTAAAACTTCAACAGGAACATGATCCATTTTGAAAATTAAAAAGAGTAGTAATAAAAAAAAGGGTATGATCAAGTTTTTCACCTACATTCTTAGAGCCTTTTATTTTGTGTGAGGGTACTTTGCGAATTTTTTTCAAATTCAGGCACTGTTACAAAAGACTCAGCGATTCTTCATCACAAGCATAAACATAAGACTATCTCTAATCGTCTATTCTAAAATATATTGAGTTTTTTATTCTCAGGTTGAAAGAAACCCCCTCCCTCTTTTCTACATCTGGATTGGCTTTACAGCCTAGTTTGACGGACCGTAAGAGATGTTCTACTTTGTTGATGTCATATATTGTATTGTCGACCGTAAGTAACAACTTGGGTGAGTATTGGATCCTCAATACACTAAGCATGGAGTGCCTGATAGATAAGAAAACAACACACACGAATAGAAAGAGTAAACATTCTTGGTTATAAAAAACCTTTTGGATCAAATATATAATCCAGCCAATCATATTACGTCATGCTCCCAAAGCGGGAAATGGCTTGAACTTATGTCATAATTATAAAACAACAAAGCAAACGAGCACGCTGTCCATCAAAATAAAAGACAAAACAGAAGGCATTTACTATATAACGCATACGGGCAAGTATGTCCAAACAGATATCAAGCCGAATGCCAGAAAAATAAAAAATGGCTAAAATGCGTCGTGACCGGACATTTTAGAATTCATAAAGGCATAACCCACACTCTTGGGTATTTTGCTTTGTCCTTCTCTCTTTTTATTTAAACCACACACACCAACCCACTCATAAACAAGAGACGACTAGTACAATAAATACAAAAAATGAGTAGATTACCTGTTGTTGTTATGGACAATGGTACCGGGTAAAGTAAACGTCTCGTTAAAGTTGCGCGCGCGTTTTATTTATTCTTATTTTATTTAGCTATTCCAAGCTCGGTTTCAGTGGAAACAATGAACCATCTTTTGTTTTCCCAACTGCCATTGCCACCCGCGAATCACCCTCCAGCTCCGGCAGACCCGGCATTCCCTCCAAGCCTTCCTTTTTAAGCAACAACCTCGCCTCCAAGCGTGGTATTGAGGACCTCGACTTTGTGATTGGTGATGAGGCACTGGCACAGGCAAAGACCATGGCGCTCAACTATCCTATTCGCCACGGCCAGATATCCAACTGGGATCACATGGAGCGATTCTGGGAACAATCCATCTTTAAATATTTGCGCTGTGAGCCTGAGGACCATCACTTTCTTTTGGTAATGTGAATACAGTGAGTTCATGCTAGCACCAATACTAATACTAATATATTAACTAGACTGAGCCTCCTCTCAATGCACCTGAGAACCGTGAAATGACTGCAGAGATCATGTTTGAGTCCTTCAACGTGCAAGGTCTCTACATTGCGGTGCAGGCTGTCTTGGCCTTGGCTGCCTCCTGGACCTCAAACAAGGTCAACGAGCAGACGTTGACTGGTACAGTTGTTGACTCTGGCGATGGTGTCACCCACGTTATTCCAGTTGTAAAGTATAATGATAGTGATAATAATAGTATGCATATTCATCCTGTTTTACTAGGCTGAGGGTTATGTGATTGGTAGTTCGATCAAGAGCGTCCCCATCGCTGGTCGAGATATCACTTCATTTGTCCAGAATTTGCTTCGTGAACGTGGCGAAACAAGCATCCCACCCGAGGACTCACTTCGCGTGGCCGAAGCCATCAAGGAAGACTACTCGTATGTCTGTCCTGATATCGTCAAAGAGTTTAAAAAGTACGACCAGGAACCTCAAAAGTATTTCCAGAAATACCAGGGCATCCACCAGGTCACTGGCAAGGTAAGAGAGTGATATTCACAAGAATGGGCACGGCAGTGATAAGCAGAGACTAACAATATCCTTGCATCAATCAATAGAACTACTCTGTTGATGTTGGTTTTGAGCGCTTCCTTGCCCCCGAAATCTTCTTCAATCCTGAAATTGCCAGCTCTGACTTCTTGACGCCTTTGCCCGAGATTGTCGACACGGTCATCCAGACCAGTCCTATCGATGTGCGCAGAGGCTTATACAAGAACATTGTCTTGTCTGGTGGCTCCACCATGTTCAAGGGTTTTGACAAGAGACTCCAGCGTGACATCAAGCGCACCGTTGACAAGCGTATTTTGGACAGTGAGATGACAAGCGGCACAGATATGAGAGCCAAGCCCATGGAAGTCAATGTCATTTCTCACAAGAAGCAACGCCATGCTGTTTGGTTTGGTGGTAGTTTGTTGGCCTCTACTGTAAGTGCTTGCTATAGTATATTGGGGGTTGAAACTAAGAAATTGCATTTTTATAGGCCGAATTCTACAACTCTTGTCACACCAAGGCAGAGTATGATGAGTACGGACCCAGTATATGTCGTCATAATAGAGTGTTTGGATCCATGTTGTAATAAAAAGAAAAAGGGGAAAAAAAGATGGTATTCTTCATTATTATTATACTTAATAAACAAACAAATGGCTTGGTTTGATACAAAACAGCAATAATAAATAGATTTTATTGTATGGTATGTTATATTATTAAGCGCTATTTGAAGGTAGATACAGTCCGTGTGTATGAATGAAATCAATCACAGGATTCGGTAACAAATACTTTATCGACATGCCTCGCTTCACAAACAATCGTATCTTTGTTGAGCTAATGTCATTGTGAATCAATTGCTTAATCACTGTTACATTCATCTAATAATAATAATAATAATAATAATAATACAGTTTAGACACTCGCTTGTAATCCCTCTCTCTCTCTCTCTCTCTCTCTCTCTCTCTCTCACTTACTCTATGTTGATAAAAGACATCATGCGATAACAAGAACCCATAGACATCTGTACCAGTTCGTTCTATAATAACACAGCCATAATCGCCTACAATGTGATGCAGCTATACATCATAATATGCTTAGTTACCTTTTATATATAATCACTGACTGACTGACTAGTGAACTTACATCTGAAGATGTCCATAAACCGGGATGACCAAACGAAGCAATCAAGTCACCACCCGCCAGCAACATGATGCGAACCTTTCGCTTTTCACCTTTTTTTTTATCATCATTAAATGAATTGATCAAGCAAATACACATAGTCTAACCCAATCTCTTTTACCTGAACTGGTACTGATGCCACCACCGATGTTATTCAATTCATTATCAAAATGATCTAATACCACGGCAGTTCGCTGATAAGTGGTCTGACGTGCTTCCCATGAATCCACCATTAGCCAATCAGACGTCGTCTCCACTGCCAATTGGCACATCTTGACTCTATCCTCTGCTTTTGCCAATCCTTCCTTGTTGTAATAATCAGATACAGGCGAATAGTAACCTGCCAATAGCTCATATTCGTCTGTTCTATCCTTGAAATGATCCTGTGCCATTTCTTATATATAAATAGATATAGAATGAGTCTCTCTTTTTATCTCTATTCCTTTTTAATATCTACCAAACATTCTCAGGTGAAGATAAGTAATGGGCGAAAAGGAGCCACAAGCAACGAGAACAAGAGGGATCTTGGTATCATCTAATTATATAAATATATGGAATGAGTCAACAGACAGAAAATAGAATCAAGTAAAGTGAATTACACCGTGTGTGTACCCTTCATGACGGTTGGTAGCAAGTTTCTTTGAAACTCGTAAGGTTTGTCAAAAGAATAAGTTGACAGTTCATAAGGAGTAGACACTCGAGCCAAGTCCATTATTAATAAGTGAAAGGGGAAATAAAAAATAAGGTTTGAGAAAAAAGATTATCTTGATTTTTATACCCTTTTTCTGCAAAGTCAGCTGATCTAAAGCGATAGCATTTGTTCAAGCATATGAAATGAATAATCATCATAAATATAGAAATGCATTTAGATAATCGATTATTACTCATTTCAAGAATACTTATCCACTCTTAAAAACATGCCGCTATCTCCCCCTCCCCCCCTCTCTCTATCAAAAGAGAGGACCCACTGTTTATCTATACGCATAATGAAGAATATCCAAGTGAGCATATATAAGTTATACACACTCGAATTCACTGATGGATAGGATTGATCAATGGCAAATCGGTTCATTAGTAATGTTCAATCGAAAGGGAAAATATCAAAAAGTATTAGTAATATTGGTCTTGAAAATAAGTTACGATTCATGACTGTCCGCTATGTTACACACGAATACATTCTGTATATAAATCAAGTTGTGTTTTTAAAAGAGTGACCCATTGTCTTCTCTTTTGTGAGAGCAACTTGTCAACCGTATGAATTTTCATCTTCAATAATACACTCCGAGAATCGAAAACCTCTCTTTATGAAGGTAAACACTTGATCTCCAATAATGCCGATTCTGCACCGGAGTATACACAATGACGAAAAGTATTTGTATAATTTTTTTTATGGGTTTGTGGATGTCTTTGATAGAAGCAAAGTAAATGACAATTCATACATTGATGAGAATCGATATTTAAATATAATAAATACATGTTATTGCTTTGCTTAAAAAAGACTATTCTAGAGAATAATAAATCCGTTATATTCAGGAGACGTCTTACTTTCATTGTTTGATTAATTGGTGTTCTCCCTAAAAAGTTTGCTTTTGCTTTTTTTTTTTTTTTT